>CM024263.1:11841614-12064128 GCA_013621005.1 Aeschynomene evenia | reverse complement strand
AACATGCGCCAACAGATGCAAACCCTGAGAGAGCCTAACATGTTTGGCAATGGGTATCGAGGAGCTATGTGCCTCCCCTAATGTGGTGATCCAAGGATTTCCAAATTCCGGACTTCATTAAGTTCAATGGAAGCACGAACCAGTGATGCATCTGAAGATGTATTGCACTAAGATGGGCATGTGGTCCAGAGATGAGATTTCATGATCAGTTTCTTCCCAGAAAGTCTAGTCGGAGCTGCGGGATTGGTATATGAGGCTCGATCGATCAATGATTAAGCGCTGGGAAGATCTAGCGTGGGCCTTCACTAACCAATACAGGTTTAATGTGGATGTTGCCCCACTAGAGACCAGTTGAAGAGCTTAAGGAAGAAGGATGGAGAGTCCTTCAAGAATATGCCAAAGGTGGCGCGCACTGGATGCTAGAGTGGTTCCACCAATGCTAGAACAGGAAATGTGCTCCCACTTCATCCGCACCTTAGAAGGGCCTTATTTCAGGAACATGCTGGGGACGCACGTCAAGGAATTTGTTGACCTTGTCGAGATAGGGGAGAGAATTGAGATGAACATCTGGACGGGAAAATTGAGCTAGGAGATGTGAGCGACTCTCAGTCAAGGAAAACGTTTCATCCTAAGAAAAAAGAAAATGTTGTTAGTTACATCCACCCGCAATACCACAATCCTCTACACAGCCCAAAAATTACTCTTTTATCAACCCTCTCAAAATCCCAGACCCAACAAGGCCTTATCATCAAGCACCTTACACTTCTCAAACGAACACGAATGTCACTCAAAGGCCCTACCAAGCTCCACGACCAAGTTACCAACAAGGCAATTCAAGCAGCCAACAGAGGACCAATATCAGCAACAATACTCGCAGAATGGAGAACCGACCATTACCAGACTTCCACATGAGCAAGAGTGAACTCTTCAAGTGTTTGTGCAGAGATAATTTGATGTGGCAAATGCTAGGAAAAACACAAGAACCACCATACCCTAGGTGGTACGATCCAACAAGACATGCGAGTTCCACTCTAATTTCCCTGGACATACCATTGAGGAATGTTATGGCTTCCGAAGTGCAGTCTGGCAGTTAGTTGACAATGGTGCTATCAAATTGGAAGAAAGTCAGACCCCAAATGCAACGAACAATCCCTTTCCTCCGCATAATGGAGGACAAGTAAATATGATCAGTGAAAAAAAGGATGTAAGAATAACAACAAGAGATACTGAGTTCTCCTTGAAGGAAATTGTGGAATCCTTGAGAAAAGCCGGCTACGAGATAGTCGTGGAGGGAAAAAAAGAGTAGAAGAACCATTCATAACAACGATGAAGACTTGTTTTGCGGTTGCTCAAATGATGAAAACATACATCATCTTGAGCAATGCCCCGCACTCAAGCGCTTTATCCAGAAGATGGTCAAGCTAGGAGTGCTTGAGGGGCCATTCAAAAAAGAGGAGAGCATCCATATGGTTAACTCAACACCTCCTGTCTACAAAGTTTTCCCACAAGCTGCAACCCATACCTCTAGGGCGGTGAGTCATTTTCCTTACCTAAGTGATCATGTTGTCCCCTGGAAGTATGAAACGACCACGGAGCCTGGTCGTGCTGAACCGGTAAAATCAGTACCAATATATAAGGTGGCAGTTTCGTCTTGTGATAAAGCAAGCAAAGCGGAGGTAGAAGAGTCAATAACAAACCAAGGAATCCAACGCAGGAGTTGTAGAGAAAACAACAGACATCGCAGGGATCATTCGGAGTGGGAGGTGTTATACTCCGGAGAAGCTGGTGATTCCCCAAACAAAACAGGATGAGAAAGAGAAAAAAGAAAAATTGGAGGAAGAACAGGGAGAGTTTCTCAAAATTATGAAGCAAAGCGAGTATGATGTAGTAGAGCAACTGAAAAGAACACCCGCAAGGATCTCATTGTTTTCCCTAATCATGACGTCTGATGCACATCGTAACGCTCTCAAAAGGGTCTTAGATGAGGCCTTTGTGCCCAAAGACATCACCCCAGAAAAGGTAGAAGGGATTGTGAGCGCAATTAAGGCTGCAAATACTATAGCCTTCACAGAAACTGAAATATTCCCTTGCAAAGCGGGGCGCCCAAAGGCACTTCATATTACTTTGAAGTGTCAAGGATATATTGTGGCGAAGGTATTGGTTGACTCTGGATCAGCTTTCAATGTGCTTCCTTATTCTACGCTGCAACACCTATCAGTAAACCCATCAAAGATCGAACCAAGGGGGACAATCGCGAGAGCGTTTGACGGTTCAGCCCGAGAATTTTTGGGTGACATTCAGCTGCAATTGGAGATAGGCCCAACTCTCTTCAACACCATGTTTGATGTGATGGATATTGAGCCAGATTACACGATGATTCTAGGAAGACCCTGGATTCACGACGTTGGCGCGGTCCCGTCTACGGTGCATCAAAGACTGAAGTACATAGATAATGGGAGGATTGTGACCATAAAAGGGGAAGAAGCCATGTTGCTCGCCAAATCTGTGATGATCCCATACATTGACTGTGCTGAAGATGCGTTAGAAAGCGCTTTGCAGAACTTGGCAATCATTGAGCCAGAAGAGGTAAAAGATGTAGCCCTCCGAATAATGCGGAAGAATGGTTTCAAAGAAGGAAGAGGGCTGGGAAGTCATCTGCAAGGGATTAAACATCCAATTTCATTGCCTGAAAATCCGGGAAAACTTGGGCTAGGGTACGACGGAAGCGAAAAATCATCGCTGCAAGTAAAGAGGATTCCGCACATCAGCGAAACATTCAAGTCGTCGTCTTCAAAAGATGAAGAGGATGTTGTCAACGTCATCCAAAGCACCCCAGAGGTCCCTCGAAAGATCTACCCCAGTCAAGAACCAGATGCATTAAACAATTGGGAATCTGAACCCCTTAATGATTTACTTTTCTTTAAGTAATGAGCGCTTTTATACTTTGGCTTTGTACTTTTGATTAATATTATGATTACACATGCTTTTATTTGATCATCCATTTTCTAGCTTTCCATTTTTATTCATCTATTACTTTCTTTCAGGGATTCCTCTTCGACGGGATCTCTTTTCATTACGAACAATCGCGAAAATCCATTAATTGACTATTGTGTTACAACGGACTTAAATGAACTTGAACAAGAAGAAGACCCTGAATTATGCCAACAATTCGCTAAAATAATAAACTCAATGGAAAAGGGGATAAATCCACACGATGAGGTTGTCGAAATGATTAACTTGGGGAGTGACGAAAACAAAAGAGAAGTGAAAATGGTCGACAATCCGGAAAGGGATGAGATGATTGCGTTATTCAGAGAATACTTGGACGTCTTTGCCTGGTCTTATGAGGATATGCCCGGTCTCGATCCCGAAATCGTCTCCCATAAAATCCCATTGATGGAGGAGTTTGAGCCTAAGCGACAAAAGTTGCGAAGGATGAATCCAAAGATGTCTCTCAAGATTAAAGATGAAGTTAAGAGACAATTTGATGCGGGCTTTCTGGAAGTTCCATCCTACCCGCAATGGGTGGCAAACATCGTACATGTGCCCAAAAAGGACGGAAATGTCAGAATGTGTGTCGATTACAGGGATCTGAACAAAGCTAGCCCGAAGGATAATTTTCCTTTGCCGCACATCGACGTCCTCGTCGACAACACTGCAAGAAGTCATCGCTTCTCGTTCATGGATGGGTATTCGGGTTACAATCAAATCCTTATGGCAGAGGAGGACAAGGAGAAAACGTCTTTTATCACTCAATGGGGGGTATTTTGCTATCGTGTCATGCCATTTGGATTAAAAAATGCAGGCGTGACTTACCAGCGGGCTATGGTGACTCTTTTCCATGATATGATTCATAAAGAGTTGGAGGTATATGTGGATGACATGGTTGCGAAGTCACAAGAAGGAGAAAGCCATGTCGCGGTCCTTAGGAAATTGTTTGAACGACTCAGAATGTACAAGCTTCGCCTGAATCCGGCAAAATGCACTTTTGGGGCATCCACAGGAAAGTTGTTAGGATTAATCGTCAGCAGAAGAGGCATCGAAGTCGACCCGGACAAAGTTAAAGCTATCCAGGAGATGTCAGCCCCCAAGTCAGAAAAAGAAGTTCGAAGCTTTCTGGGTCGCCTAAACTACATTGCAAGGTTCATTTCCAATATGACGCACACCTGTGAGCCGATATTCAAACTTTTGAGGAAGGACAATTCATTACACTAGAATGACAGGTGTCAAGAGGCCTTTGAGAAGATAAAAGACTATTTGACAAATCCACCACTCCTGGTTCCCCCAACACCGGGAAGGTTGCGTCAGTATATGTTATACTACACAACCTTTCTAATCTCGTGCATGGACCCTCTCAAATACATTTTCGAGAGCCCTCATATCTCGATGAGAATGTCCAAATGGCAAGTGGCATTGGCAGAATTTGATATAAAGTATGTAACCTGGAAAGCTGTAAAGGGCAGTGTCATTGCCGACCACCTTGCTGAAAACCCACTTGAAGAATATCAATCTATGGAGTTTGATTCCCCGGATGAGAACCTTGTTGCTGTCACGGAAAAGGAGGATGAAGGCGAAGGGGAAGGTGATGTGATGTGGAGAATGTACTTCGATGGAGCGGCTAATACACATGGCAATGGGATTGGGGCAGTGTTAATATCTCCAGACGGGAGGCAATTCCCAATCGCCATCAAGCTGGCTTTTGATTGCACCAACAACACTGCCGAGTACGAGGCTTGCATAGCAGGTTTGAAAGCTGCAATAGCTCTCGATGTGCAACATCTAGAGGTCTATGGAAATTCAGCACTCATCATTTGTCAAGTTAATGGAGAATAGAAAGTCAAAGAGCACCGGTTGTTATCATATTATCAATGTCTCACCGGTCTCAGAGAAAAGTTCGAAGAGATCAGTTTCCATTATTTGCCTCGCGAACAAAATCAGTTCGCAGATGCATTGGCTACATTAGCCGTTATGACTAAGCTTGACTTACAAATGGACATTCGACCTCTGCAAGTGCTGATCGAAAAGGAACCTGCGTACTGCTCCAATGTCGAAGAAGAGTCTGATGGCCAACCATGGTTTCATGATATTAAACTGTTCATTAGAAAAGGGGAATACCCGATGGAGGCAACTGAAAATGACAAGAAGACGCTCAGGCGGTTGTCGATGTCTTTCTTCCTCTCAGGAGATGTGTTGTACAAAAGAAACCATGATGGCGTTCTGCTAAGGTGTGTTGATGCGGCAGAGGCCAACTTGATCATCTCAGAGGTACACGAAGGTATTTGTGGGACCCACGCAAACGGACACACGCTTTCCAGGCAAATCCTCAAACACGAGTACTACTGGCTCACAATGGAAAAGGACAGCATGGAATTCGTGAGGAAGTGTCACAAGTGCCAGATCTATTCTGATAAGATTCACTCCCCGCCAACGCCATTACACACCTTGTCATCACCATGGCCATTCGCCATGTGGGGCATGGATGTCATAGGGCCAATCAATCCCAAAGCTTCAAATGGGCACATATTCATTCTAGTGGCAATTGATTACTTCACCAAGTGGGTCGAAGCAGCCTCCTATGCCAATGTGACAAGTAAAGTGGTGGTGAAGTTCTTAAGAAGTAACATCATCTGTAGATATGGGTTGCTGGAAAGACTCATCACAGACAATGCCACTAATTTCAACAGCGCAGACATGAGGGGGTTCTGCGAAAAGTTCAAGGTCAAGCATCACAATTCATCTCCTTACCGCCCTAAGATGAACGATACGGTTGAAGCCGCAAACAAGAACATCAAGAAGATCTTGGGTAAGATGGTGGTCCCTTACAAGGACTGGAGCGATATGTTACCATACGCATTACACGTGTATCGCACATCAGTTAGGTCTTCAACTGGAGCAACACCCTACTCCTTGGTGTATGGGATGGAGGCAGTGACACCTGTCGAAGTGGAGATTCCGTCACTGAGGGTCCTAATGGAGACAGACTTGGAGGAGGCTGAATGGGTCAAGGCAAGATATGAACAATTGAACCTAATAGAGGAAAAACGAATGAACGCAATCTGTCACGGACAGTTGTATCAGAAAAGGATGGCTCGAGCATATAACAAAAATGTTCGCCCTCGAACATTCAAACTCGGTGATCTCGTCTTGAAAAAGATACTCCTGAATCAAGAGGACAATAGAGGAAAGTGGGCACCCACACATGACGGTCCCTACATCGTAAAAGACGCCTTTTCGGGAGGAGCCTTGATCCTAACAGATATGGAAGGGCAAGTACTTCCAAAGCCAGTCAACTCAGATGTCGTGAAAAAGTACTTTGCCTAAAAAATAAAAAATAATTAAAAAATAATAAAAAATAAAAATCCGCTAGGTTGAAAACCTGAAAAGGCGACCTAGGCAAAAATTAGGAACAAAAGCTCGCTAGACTGAAAACCCGAGAGGGCGGTCTAAGCAAAAGTTAGGGCAAAATACTTCACGGATCCCCTTATGGCGAAACTGGGGCAATTTGAGTAAAGCGAAGATTGTTGGCATGCAGCGAAGGGTCACGATCCTGAAACACAAATTCGAGTCCAATGTAACCTTTATTCAATAAATGGGGTTTTCATATGTTGTTCGTTCTCTAAACTGTACCTATAGCTATAAACGTTTCAATCCATAAATAAAACCAGTTTCACTTCTTATCTTTTTTCTTTTCTCTCTTTCCCTTCCTACACCATTGCATGCATGTGTAATCGTAAGGTTGTTTTTAAGCGCGGCTAAAAGAGTAATTGCCAACAAAAGTTTAAAGGACGGTGAGTCAAATAAGGGGTCAAGATTCAAAGAGGGTACCAACTTGCACTACTAAATTGCTGACGAATGCAAGAAATGAGAAAACCGTGGGCGATGACAGCCACCACAGAAGAATTGGGTTCATAGTCAAAGTAACGGGCAAACTAATCACTCCAAGTCACCACAACAATGCTCGACTAGGGTCAGACTGAAGTTTTCTTAGGGGAACGATGTGACGGACGCCCTAAAACTGGGGCAATTTGAGATACGGTTTGAGAAATCGCGTTGATCATTTAAACAACAGAGGAAAACCTATCTCCTAATGAAAAAACATTTTACACGTTTTCTATTGCATAATCATGCATCACATGCATCTCATCATACCTGGATACTTTCTTTCTCAACGAACAGACAACTTTAAATTCCTCAGCATCAAACTTTAAACTCTCCTGCCCCGATGTTTTTTTCATGCCTCGATGTTTATTTTCCTGCCTCGATGTTTATTTTCCTGCCTCGATGTTTACTTCCCCGCCTCGATGTTTACTTTCCTGCCTCGATGTTTACTTTCCTGCCTCGATGTTTATCTTCCTGCCTCGATGTTTATCTTCCTGCCTCGATGTTTACTTTCATGCCTCGATGTTTACTTTCCTGCCTCGATGTTTATTTTTCCTGCTCGATGTTTATTTTTCCTGCCTCGATGTTTACTTCCCTGCCTCGATGTTTACTTCCATGCCTCGATGTTTATTTCTGCCTCGATGTTTATTTTTTCTGCCTCGATGTTTTATTTTCCTGCCTCGATGTTTATTTTCCCGTCTCGATGTTTATTTTTCTGCCTCGATGTTTATTTTTCTGCCTCGATGTTTACTTTCCTGCCTCGATGTTTACTTTCCTGCCTCGATGTTTACTTTTCTGCCTCGATGTTTATTTTTCCTGCCTCAATGTTTACTTTCCTGCCTCGATGTTTACTTTCCTGCCTCGATGTTTACGTTTCTGCCTCGATGTTTACTTTTCTGCCTCGATGTTTATATTCCTGCCTCGATGTTTATTTTTCCTGCCTCGATGTTTACTTTCTTGTCTCGATGTTCATTTTGTCCATATGCCTAGACTTATTTTCTGTACCGACCACAAGCTTTCACACACTCACGTCATTTACATCTAATTCATCCAACATTCATCATCCTATTTGGACAAAATATGTGTTTGTATCTTTACTTGTCTGTTACTATACATAGTAACAAAACAAGTAAAGAGGGGCAACTGTAAACACCATATTTTGTCCTAATAAATGATGAATCTTGTTTAATATTGTACTAATAACAAATAAAATCAAAATCAAGCATTAAATTAGATTAGATTCAAAACCAAAATCAAACATTTAAACATAATATAAATCAGAATCAATTTCAGTCAATTACAATCAGATTTAATAAGCACATAAAATACAAATATAATCAATCAGCATCAATTAAAATTTGTCACAATTAATGTTGATTTAACCTAAAAAGCTCTATAAAATCACTCTCTAACAATAGTAGGAGACGGGAAAAAAAAGGAGGAAAAAAGGGACAGCAATCAGGAATATAGCATACAAGAGAGGTAATTTGGGGGTATTTTTAGCATCATCATCGCGTCATCACCTGGCCACCCCTTGTTCTTTCCGGACGCGGCGGCGCTGTAATAGAGGCGGCAATACCTCCGGCGTTTTCTTTCTTCCCCCCCGCGCCTCGGAGACCTGCCTGTCGCCTCTCTCGCCCTCAACCACCACTTCTCCCCCTTGCCGCGGCGAGCAGCCGCACCGCGACTGTTACCCCGTTCCCCTTCTTCGCGGCCGCGATTTCGAACCCTGCTGCGGCGGCAGCCGCGAGGTCCACAGTCGCTCCCTCCTTCCTTCACCAGCCTTCGCCGCCTCGACCCTGTCATGTTCCTCGACCATCGAACCCGAGCACAGCCATCAAAGGCGCAGCAGCGACAGTGAAGCCGCGTCTCTCCCTTTCGCTTTCTCACCACAACTTCGCGGCGCTGCAATCGGCCGCCGTCGCCGTTGCTGCTGCCTACGCCGGACGGAGCTGTCGCTGTCGCGCCTCCTCTCTCGCCTAGCCGCGCCGCCCGCCTGCCGCTTGCCTCTACCTTTCTTTCTCTGAAGAAGAGACTTAGGGTTTAGGAAAGGGGGAATGGTTTGGGCCCCTTTGGGCTTCTGTTTTTGGCTCTCTGGGCTTCCGTTCTTTCTATGTCAAGCCCCTTTTGTTTATTATTATTATTATTATTATTATTAATCAAAGCATTTAAAATCCCTTTCTACAATTTATTATTTCGTTGTATGAGATAATCATCCTCGAGATAATAGATTGTAGGGTGCTTGTGCGAATCACATCGTCATGTACCCTAAAAGTATCTTTTTTTAAACAATAATTCTCTTTTTAAATCGAAAGCAATTTATTCTCTTTCAATTAACATCAAAACAAAATCTTACAAAATCTTCTTTCTTCGATTTATTACTTCGTTGTATGAGATAATCATCCTCGGGATAATAGATTGTAGGGTGCTTGTGCGAATTATAACTCGCCCTGTACCCAACATTTTCTAAAAAAATACAACACACAATTATTTTCTACAAGAACGACGTGGGTTTGAGTTCCTCATTGCACCAGAGGATACGTCGGCGCAGGCTACAACCTGTCAACCCAAAATTAATTTTTTTTAATCATTTTGTTCCTTCATTTTATTTCTTTTTTATGTGTTTATTTTAATATTTTAAGGGGAAATTAAATATTATTAAATTATAAATATAGATTTGCATAATTTGCTCTAGGGTAACCGTATTTATACGGATGTATTAGGGGTGCAGTGAGATTAAATTCTCACCCTTCCCTAATCATAATTCGACTCCCGAACCTTATCTCTAAAAAAGACCAGTTTTCACATAATAAAAGGTTTTCCAATTTTTCCATAATTAAAATTGGTGGCGACTCCATTTCACTCCATTTTTAGTCACGGCACCCCTCAGGGACGTTGTGACAGGCTACAAAAGAATGCAAAGATTGGTTAATTACGCCAGAGTTAGATCTAACCCTATTGTTGTGATTCTAATGATAGGTTGTCTAGAACAAGATTAATTAGTGAGATCTCACATTTAGTTTCGTTTTCAACAACCTTTAAAACCTAATCACATTAACCTACTTAAAGAGACTAATAAGCCAATTAACTAATCATGTACCAGTCCTAGTATGTCATGCATCAATTGATCAACTAACACATAAACACACCAAATGCATTAGCCTAACTCGATCGAGCAAGCCAACAACACAAGTTAAACACATACAATCTGAAATCTCAAACTATATGATAGGATTAATAACGAAAATCAATGCAAGAATGAAGTTCAAAGCCACATTTTACCCCAATGGTGCTCACACCCTCATGAATCACCAAGAAACTTTGTTATTCATGGAGAGGAGTAAAAACACAAACTGAACTAAAGAGATAAGAATGAGTTGAATGGAATTAAATCAGAAACGATAAAGAGAAAAACAGTAAAATAAGGATTTGATGCGAAATAACGTAAAAACACTTAAATTCACGAAGAACGAATAACGTTACTGAATTAAAACAGAAATTCAACTTACAATTGAGTCAAAGATAAAGGAAGAAGAACGGAAATCGAAATATTTGGACGAATAAAGTTGAACTAAACAAACCGAAGACGAAACAAAGAAAATAGGACGTAAAAACGAGAGTAATGGAATCCTAATCAGTAAAAACCTAAACTAAAACGGAGTCAAGAGTCTAGGTATCTAGAGTATTACTTTAGGTCGAGCTAACACTGATATTTATAGTGGAAACAAATCTCAAGGTGTTGCAATTAAATCCCTCGCGTCAATTTGTAGATTGGTCCTTGCTGTCAAAATGCTGCAAACGCGCGCCCCGGCGCATCTAGGGTGCCGGGGCGCACTAGGTTTTGCGCGGGAGGAAATTTAAAGCTGCTACAGGGGCTGATATAGCATAATTTTTATTGATTAACCCCCTTTGTATTCATGTCATTTGACCACTTTTGCGATTAATGAACTACTTTTGCATCATATTTGGCATTTGGAACTTAATTGGAGCTTTGTGCATTTTTCCAGCATTTTGTGCTTTGAAACACTGTTTTGTAATTGGCTTATAACTTGAGTTATAGAAACTGGAATTTTGTGTTCTTTATATTTTTGGAAATCTTAGACAAAGGTCTAAAACCTTAATGAATAATACTAAAGTTGATTCAAAGCATAAGGACTTCAAATTAGAGCTTCAAGTGGAGTCATACTTGCTGCAGAATTCTTGAGCAGCATTTCTGATCAGCCAGTGTTGAATAGGCTGGAACTGGAGCTACCGATGTTGGAATCAAATGATTATTTCAGTTGCTATGTAAAGCTAAGACAAGGATCTACATTTCATATTCAGAGATCGAAATCAATTGATGTCACTAAGGAGCTCTTAAGTGGACTTGAAGTTAATGCAGCAATTGTGACAGTATTCTGGAGCAGCACTTAATGTTTTGGCAATATCTCGAGCTACACTTGCTGGAATTGGATGATCTTGGTGGCTATAGAGCCAAAAAATTTTTGCGGAGATAGAGGTCAAAAGAATTCATTAGAGGCTTCAGAAATTGGCAGCAAGATTTCGGGCAGAACTTATACATTGCTGATGTGTCTTACTTGTAGCATTTTGTGAAAGTTCCAATTTACCCTTGCCTTACATGTTTGTAAAGGTTTAGTGTATGGGTTTTTTTAGTAATTTTACCTTGATTTTATGTCAATAAAAATCCTAGCTCAGATTTGAGGGAAGACAATTATTTCATTTATTTAAATTTCAGCATTTAGGAATTAGAATTTCCTCTAGTTTTCTCTCTAAGTTTTCATTCTAGGTTTTCATTTTCGTTTTTTCTCTTCTCCTCTTCTCTAGTTTCTGAGTTCCTCATGATCATGAGGAACTAAATCCCTAGCTACCATGGGGATGAGTGATTGTAACGAACATTGAGATTAGAAATGAAATCCTAGAGGTAATTCTTCCATAATTCTATCTTGAATTCTAATTTCTCTCTTCCTCTTCTCCACAACTCAATCAATCATGAATGTTTTCTGATTTATTGAGTTATGAGTTCAATTCATAATTCTATAGGTTTCTGAATTGTGAATTGATACTTCAAAGTTGAGAGAAATTCCTAAATGTAGAGGTTTCTGATTTAGGTAAATTGAAATTGTGCTTCAATCTCAACATCTTGAATTTGGTTATCGAGGTTTCAAAATTGAATTAAGTATGTTGAGATGAATTCATGGAGGTTTTCATGAGTTAAATCAGATATGGAATTCTTGAAAGAATTTATGAAAGATTAATGAATCAATGATTTGAACATTACAATCTCAATTCCTTTAGTTAGCATTCTATATGTTTGATAAAAGTCCTAATTGAATTTTCTTTTGAATTGAATGTTAAAATCCCCAAACCAAAACCTAACTTTGCATAATCACTTTTCAATTATTGAATTCCTTGGAAAAATGACCTAGGTTTTCCACTTGTCTACAAGTTACCTAGTTTTAATTTTATTCAATTCGGCAATTGATCAAGGGTTGGGGCGCTCATAGGGAGCCGGGGCGCACGACCTTGGGTAGAAACTCACTGATCTGCTTCTTTTCTCTGTTCTTGATGTCCATTGCTCCAATAATTGCCATAACCTGCACCTCAAACACCAAACACCAAATACCAAAGATCAAGTGCAAAGGTCATCGTTGAATTGCAAAAACATCATACTGTTAGTAAATAAAATCATTTTTAGTCAATTGGCTTGTATATCTTCTTTTGCTTTCTTTAGTTTTCTTTACTGCTTTCTTGCTTTATAGTCGTTGGGCTCTGCTTGCCTATTCTGTATATATAGCTGGCACTAGTCCTTTGGTTGTATAGTTTTTACTTCCATACAGTAATGATAATAATACACTTTCAGTTTTCAATATTCATTAATTTTCTCTAAGTCTCTTATTCTCTTTTATTCCTTCTCTGGCCTGATACCTCACACATACAACATATTCAATTAGCCTTTATTTCCATTAAGCTTCAAATAAATCAAAGATGTAATAAACACAACAAAAGGCTAAGAATAGAGTAAAGAATTACATACAATTGCTCAAATTAAGGATATAAATTATTAGCAAAACCGGCGTTATCAAATATCGGCGTTATCAAATGGTTTATGAAAAAAAATTGAATGAATTAATAAATATATATTAATTATCTATAAAATTCTTTTTAAATCATGCAACAAGAGCAATGACTCAATTTTATGATTGTGTTACATTGGTTAATTGTTTAATGATTATTTAGTGCATTAGTAGGTTGTTTCAGTTCAAAATATGTGTAAGAGAGAACACTGTAGAACATAGTTATCAAACTCGGCTCAACCCGACCGGTTCGACCGCTAACCAGGTGACTCGGTCGTGGTACCGAGCCGAATCTCTATTTAGATCAGTCATGTATCAAACCCGGTGCAACCCGGTTTAACTCGACAGATTTTGATCAAAACTTGTGACCCTACCGAGTTTTAAAAACCAGTGCGAGTCAGAAGAGTTTTAGAATTAAATTCAAAAGTTCCATGAGTGAGACTAAAACCTTGAGTATGAAGGTAGAGAGTGCACACTAGAACCACTAAACTACATACAATTGGTGTTAAAGTTATATAAAATTTAAATATATTACATACTAACTTAGCTTGCATCAAAATATATTAATAATAAATTTGATTAGATTATTTTTAATTAGTGATGTTAAGTTGAGTCCAAATAAATAATTGTTATTTTTTCAGTTTAATTAATATTACTATTTTTATTTTTTATTATTATTATTTCAAAATTATATCTAGAAGATCGATTTAATTATCGACCGGTTCAACCGTTAACTCACCGGTTCAACCGTTAACTCACCGGTTGAACCACTGACCCAATACCTCGACCGAGTCAATTCTCGGGTCGAGATTGATAACTAATTATTAACCAATTAACCAATGTAATGTGTCCTCCTATAGGGACAGAATACTCACAAAGGTGTCCTTCCTCTTGGATTGAGATTCCAAGTTCGTAAAAAAAATGAGAATTGTGAGGTTCTGTATAGAGAGTGTAGAATGAGGGAAGAACTCTGTGGTTGTACTATTTGAGATGGAACAAGCTCCACTAGTGTGTTTTTTGATTTAATGGGATATGGTATGTCACTCTCCCTCCTTGCTTCTTAGGCACGCCCTCCTTGATTATCCATTCCACACTTTTCTGTCTTCTTTTCCTAGAACCAAAGTCTAATTTCAATATCTTCTTTACATTGTAATTATCTTGTGCTTTTATCCGTTGACTTCCCTAGGAGGTTGAGTGTGTATCTGTCCATGGTTATTGACAGCTTAGGAAGGGACATAAGAATCCTAATAAATCTTTCTCTTAGCCTAGGTAATCATGTTTTCTCTTTAAACTTGTTATTACAGGAACTTCTTAGTTCAACAACCTACCCAAAAATGGCATCTAGCCAAAAAATAATATGGTTTCATTAACAACTAGAGTCCAATGTGAGTGTTCTCTACACTGTCTCTCCTTTAAAGCATGGTCTCGCCTCTCTATCAGAGGTGTCCTCAAATTTTCCTGAGGTTGGGCCCTCAAGTCATAAATAGACTCCTTATGAGATAGATGTCTCTCATAGGGTATTATGGTTCTCAAAATCTCTCCAGCCGACATGCAAGATAGTTCCCTTGAAAGAGGAACGAGCCACATTGGTATGCCTGGTGTCCCTAGAGTGTTACATCCCTGATACTTGCATACCACTAAAGCCCATAAATTCCCTATTCACGTGACTCTCCCTTTGGGCTCTTCTCATGGAAGAGCAACATGTCTTCTCTCTATCAGTTCCCTTATCTGTTATTGTTGTGATATGCATTAATGGGCCTCTTAGAGTGATGCTCTAATCCTGAGTCGACAAGATTACCCTGTTTGTTGGGTGTTCCTCGCTCTCGTCGTATCTAAAGTCCCAATCCATAACGTAGGTTGTTATATATTCTTAGTCTTCTGTTATATGAAATTGCTAGTCAAATATCTTAGGATCTTGCTTGGTGAAAACCCAAACCATGTCATGAGTTGGCAACCAACCATAAAAAAAAAGTTGGAGTTGACTAAAAGGATATAAAGGAAAATACTTGTCAAGTTGAGAAATTGATACTTATCAAGTTTGTATTCAACAACTTCACAATATATTAGTTGAATCTCTTTAAAACAACAAAGGGAGTATCAATGAAAATTATATTCTTGTAGTTGCAGTTCTTTTGGGGGCAAGGAGATAGGAAATTAAGCTTACCAACAGTTTGATAGGACATTATTTAGAGACCAAAAGAATTTGGAGGCTTGGGAGTAGGTAATCTAGCACTAAAGAATTCTACCTTAATATTAGGGTGATAGACCTCTTGCCTCATAAAAATTCATTTGTGATAATTATGCAGGTGTTTGGTTATGTATTAGAGATCTAAAATGGGAAAATGGTGAATTAAAGGCAATCATGTTAAATGGATACAGATTGAAGTGGGTAATGGTGAAACTACTCTTATCTTGGAATATATCTTGTTGAAGGAAGGAAGGCTAAAGGTTCTATTCATTCCAATAATGCTTCATGTACAACAGAAATACGTCAAACTTGTAACTAACGTGTGCTATCCATGTTACAGGATGTGTGCTATATATATAGCACCTATACATATAGCAAACATCCTGTAACATGAATAGCACATGTTGGATACAAGTTGGACATATTTCTATTGTACGTCTAGCATTATTGCATTCCAAAGGATCTATTGTGCATTTGTAACATGCTAATAACTAGTCCTTAATGCTTAAGTCATTTTAGACTAATCATCATAGTTTTCAGATATCTTAGTTCATGAAAGTAAGGGCAATCACGATACATAATTGTTAGCTCAAGAACCCTTCTAGACCAATTTCACTTGATCAATCATACTGGGTTGGTTTTGAATGATGAAAATTAATACATGAAAATATTTTGTAAGAAGCATAATAAATACATGAAAATCAACATACTACTGCTTCTATGATGCAAGCAATGTATATCTAAAGAAGCATAATCCAAGAGGTTTTAGAAGCTACGTTCAAAAGCATAAAAGCTTGAGAAGCTACATGAGAGGCGGCCAATGGATAGAAGCATAAGAGCTTAAGAAGCTACTTAAGAGGCTACCATACTTGAGAAGTTATTCATATTGAGAAGCACTCAAGAAGCTCAACATTGGCATAAGAGGTTGCACGACACATGACAAGCTGAGAAGCTAAATTCATGACATCAGAGGTTAAAAGACTTCATAAGTTTCAGGGCTTCAGAAGCTACAGGACCTCAGAAGCTACTATTCACATTATTGTTCACTATTAATATTCATAACATTGTTCAACCTACTATTCACGGTACTGTTCACTTCAGAAGCTAAGAGAAGTTATCATCTTGAGAAGCTGACACACTTGAGAAGCTAATTAAGATATTTAAGAAGCAACATAATTAAGGATCACTTAACAAACTAACAATAAAGTCATTAAACTGCTTTATTATTTGAACAAGAAAGCTTTCAGTTTTCACTATCTAAAGATACTATTAAAGAAAGCGTGAAACACCAAGCAAGTTGAGCAAATACACGTTAGAAGCTAAGAAGTTGTCACGACCCAACTCGGATCGTGACCGGCACATGGAACACCGAGTCCCATGTCAGCCTTAACCTGCAATCCACACAATAATCCAACTAGACAACAGCAACCACAACTACTATAACATACACACATACATAAGATCCATACATATAGCCTGGTCATAACATTCAGCTTAATCCATAAATCATCATACACAATCCCTACATCTAATATATATGTCATACATGTCCATAAATAAGTCTAACAACATCAACACAACAACAACAAGTCTTACGTAGACTTACACAACATCCATAACACTATCCTAGTCCAAGGAAATCTTGTCTGTAACATAAGGAGCATACACTAGATATGAAATACATAATGCCTCTAACACGTGAGGCTCACCAAATCTAAGAACTCGGAGGAACGGATGAACTCGTCCCTTGATCTACACCTTGATCTGAAAACATATTGTATGAATGGGTGAGTCATACGCTCAGTGAATAAACAGGTTATAAGCAGTGTATGTAGGATACAACAGCGCAAAGCAATTACAACATCGTTCCTCGTTCTTATACAGTCTCTTTATCTTGGTAGCTTTTAACCTATGAACACCTGGAGCACAGCCCCGACTCATCTTCATAGTTAGTATGGATATCCCGCGAGCCATGCCCCTCATCAGACACCATACTGGGAAACCCCGCGAGCTATGCCCCTCATCAGGTTTCCCATTTACGACCCCGCGAGCTACGCCCTTCCTCAAGTCGTTTTACCATCTCTTAATTCATTCAGTTTTTATCTTACTTAACGCTATTAGTCGCACATATCATTCATAATCACTCATTCATAATCACAGCATAATCAATTCATCATCATCATTACAACAGTTCAACATCGAGTTTGGGGTAGTGGTGAACGAGTGAATTTGAATACATAACTTAAAAGTATAAGAATTTGAAGTTAAAGTTATAAAAATAGAGTTTTTGTGCTGATGTAATCGATTACAGGCCTCTGTAATCGATTACCAGCTTCAAATTTCATTCTGAAGAAAATTTTTGTAAAATTTGGCAGTCTGTAATCGATTACAATCCCGCAGTAATCGATTACAGGGTCTTGGTAATCGATTACCAATTCGCTGTAATCGATTACAGCCTGGGTCAGAAACGAAAATCTGCAGAAAACTTCGCGAAAATCATCTCCAAATCCACATTTTCACCACAACCCATCCAAATCAAACACAACCAACATACAATATCAGTTATATATCAACCAATCTCAGTCCCTATCAACTATCATAACAAGAAATTCACAGATTCAATCAAAATCATACATAAACCACAAATAACCCATTACTCACAAATTACTCCAATGAGCTCTAAGACTCCACCCGGAGCTAGGATGAGTTCTCTGGAGCTTCCCTAGTTGGTTGAGACCCTAGAGAACACATCACAAACCTCAATCTCACAACAAAATAAAAAATCCCAATCTTGAGCCCTAAAACCCCAAATCCGAAAATTAGAGAAAATAGACATCAATGGAGAAAAAGAAATACTATACACTTACCCTCAATATACTAGATGAGCAATGCTAACTTGATCTTTGATGATTAATGGGGTTTGGGTTTGGATTTAGAGAAGAAAGAAAGAGGTGAGGAAGAAGAGGAAAAGAGAAAATGAGAGGGAGAGAAAAGTGACGTGAATGGGGGGAGAAAGAAGGAAGAAGGGAAAGAAAAAGAGAGGGGAGGTGGGGACCACGTGGTCCTATCTCCCCGGGTGTACCGTGATCTCTTACTCAAACAAACTCAGACTACCCCAGGTATTACAATCTTCCCCCCTTAAAGAATTCGGACCCCGAATTCAAACACAAAAGGGAAAAGAGATTACCTGAAACATGAAAGAGGTGTGGATATTTGTCCCGCATGGCTTCCTCGGGTTCCCAGGTAGCTTCCGGACCTGAGTGGTTCCGCCAAACCACTTTTACTGTAGCAACTTCCTCAGTTCGGAGCTTCCTCACCTGACGGTCAACAATCGCCACGGGTTCCTCCTCGAAAGCCAAGTTCTCATCCAGAGGCAACACTTGATGCTCAAGCACATGAGAGGGGTCAGATAGGTACTTCCTTAACATGGACACATGAAAGACGGGGTGTATAGCAGATAACTCAGAGGGAAGTGGCAGATGATAAGCCACGGCTCCAATCCGATCCAAGATCTCAAAAGGACCGATATAACGGGGACTCAACTTCCCTTTCTTCCCGATCCTCATAACTCCCTTCATCGGAGAAATGCGGAGAAACACGTGATCGTCAACCGAAAACTCCAAATCTCGTCTCTAGTTGTTGGCATAGGCCTTCTGCCTACTCTGGGCCGCTTGCAGCCTTTCCCTGATCAACTTCACCTTCTCCATGGCATCTTGAACCAAGTCGGGTCCCAACAGAGCCGCCTCACCACTCTCAAACCACCCAATGGGGGAACGACATCTCCTACCATACAGAGCCTCAAACGGTGTCATTCCAATACTGGCCTGATAACTGTTATCATAAGAGAATGCGATCAGTGGAAGGTATGGATCCCAACCATCGCCGAAATCCATCACACAAGCTCAGAGCATGTCCTCCAAAATATGAATAGTCCTCTCTGACTGCCCATCGGTCTGAGGGTGAAATGTCGTACTGAAATTAAGACGAGTCCCTAAAGCTTCTTGAAAGGATCGCCAAAATCGGGAGGTGAACTGAGTACCTCGGTCCGAGATGATGGAGACAGGAACACCATGGAGTCGCACAATCACCTCCAAGAACAACTGAGCATAGCGAGGCGCTCCGTAAGCCGTCTTAACCGGAATCAAGTGGGCCGACTTGGTCAGTCGATCCAAAATCACCCATATGGAGTCAAAGCCTCGGAAACTGCAGGGTAATCCCGTCACAAAATCCATGGTGATCATCTCCCACTTCCACGTGGGTATCTCCAACGGTTGCAACAACCCTGCAGGTCTTTGATGCTCTGCTTTCACTTGCTGACACACCAAGCACCTGGGAACGAAGTCTGCCACATCCCGCTTCATACCTTCCCACCAAAACAACTGTTTCAAATCCTGATACATCTTCGTGCTACCTGGATGGATGGAATACTTGGAGTTGTGAGCCTCCTCTAGAATGAGCCTCCTCAGATTACCCACATCGGGTACGCATAACTGCTGTCCACACCGTAAAACACCCTCTGAGTCTAGAGATAGCTCCACGTTCTTCCCTTCACTGACCTCTGACACTAGCTTAGCAAGCCTTGGATCATCACGCTGAACAGATTTAATCTGGTCCACCAAAGAGGATTGAGCCCGCACATGAGCTAAGAGTACTCCAGATCTCCTTAACTCGAAGTGCATGCCCTCCGACTCCAACCTATGGATCTCCTCAACCAACGGTCTCTTCACAACAGCAATGTGGGTCAGACTACCCATAGACTTCCTGCTCAAAGCATCAGCGACTACATTTGCTCTTCTAGGGTGATACAAGATGGTACAATCATAGTCCTTCAGCAACTCCATCCACCGCCTCTGTCTCATATTGAGGTCTTTCTGCTGAAAGATGTACTTCAAGCTCTTGTGGTCGGTGTAGATCTCACACGTCTCTCCGTAGAGGTAGTGTCTCCAGATCTTGAGAGTAAACACCACCGCCGCCATCTCCAAATCATGAGTGGGGTAGTTCTGCTCGTGATTCTTCAACTTCCTTGAGGCATAAGCTATCACCCTCCCGTTCTGCATCAAAACACAACCAAGCCCAATCCTGGAAGCATCACAATACACAGAGTAGCCTCCTGAACCGGCAGACAAGGCCAAAACGGGGGCGGTAGTCAGAGCCTCCTTCAGCCTTTGAAAACTTGACTCACAAGCTTCTGACCATAGAAAAGGTGCGTTCTTTTGAGTTAACTGGGTGAGAGGTGCTGCTATCCGGGAGAAATCTTTGACAAATCTCCGGTAGTAGCCCGCAAGACCCAAGAAACTTCGCAACTCCGTCACCGTTGCAGGTCTAGGCCACTTCTAAACTGCTTCTATCTTCTTTGAATCCACCATGATACCATCTTTAGACACTACATGCCCCAGAAAGGTTACTTGATCCAGCCAAAACTCGCACTTGGAGAACTTGGCATAAAGATTGTGATCCCTCAGAGTCTGCAGCACAACCCTGAGATGATGCTCATGCTCCTCAGCACTCTTAGAGTACACCAAGATGTCATCAATGAAGACTATGACGAATCGATCCAAGAACGGTTTGAACACTCGGTTCATGAGATCCATAAAAGCTGCAGGGGCACTGGTCAACCCGAAAGACATCACAAGAAACTCGAAATGCCCATATCGAGTACGGAAAGCCGTCTTCGGAACATCTCCTTCCTTAATCTTCAACTGATGGTAACCCGATCTCAGATCAATCTTAGAAAAATAGCAAGCACCCTGAAGCTGATCAAACATATCATCAATCCTCGGAAGAGGGTACTTGTTTCGGACCGTCATCTTGTTGAGCTGTCTGTAGTCCACGCAAAGCCTCATGGATCCATCCTTCTTCTTAACAAAAAGAACCGGAGCACCCCAAGGTGATGTGCTCGGTCGGATGAACCCTTTGTCCAAGAGGTCCTTCAGCCGATCCTTCAACTCGTTTAACTCTTTCGGAGCCATACGGTAAGGGGGAATGGAAACTGGTTGAGCATCAGAAGCTAGATCAATCCCGAACTCTATCTCCCGATCTGGTGGCATACCCGGTAACTCCTCCGGAAACACATCTGGGTACTCACATACCACTGGAACTTGACCGACATCTACAACACTAGCCTCCATGTTCGTCACTGACGCCAGAAAACCTTGACACCCGTGGTCCATCAACTTCATAGCACTCATAGCCGAGATCAAAGAAGCAGGGGTCATACAATGATCCCCTTGGAACTCGAAGGTTGAGCCATCGGGGAGGACAAACTTCACCAACTTGGCATAGCAATCCACCGAGGCATGACAGGAAGCCAACCAATCCATGCCCAAGATGACATCAAAGTCCACCATATCAAGGATCACCAGGTCGGCTAAAGTGTCCATCCCGCCCACAGAAACCACACACGACTTGCACACAAGATGAACCACACGAGGTTCTCCGACCGGAGTGCTAACCCAAAAAGGATCCTCCAAAGACACAGGTTGCTCGCCAAGACGGGAAGCAAAGAACGGGGACACATAAGAATGTGTGGAGCCCGGATCAAACAATACATAAGCTTCAGAAGAACAAACTTTCGTTATACCTGCCACCACAGCATTGGATGCCTGAGCATCCTGACGGGTCAAAGCAAAAACTCTAGGCTGAGCTCTTCCTCCACCTCCCTGACCACGACCTCTGTTTCCTCTAGCCGGTCCTCTACCCCCATGCCCAGAAGATCCACCCGGAGACATAACTGAGAAAGATGGAGTGGGTAAAATCGGTGTCTGAGGCCTAGCAGCTCCACCAGAAAAGCGAGGACAATCCTTGATAAAGTGGCCTGTCTGACCACATCCATAACAGGTGTGAGGCACAGCACGACAAGGTCCCCGATGATACCTTCCACAACTCTTACAATGAGGGGCACGAGAATCTGGCCAATGAGTACTAGACTGAGAAGCACTGCTAGACTGGGACCTCGTCGGCACATCTCTAGGAGCGGATCCTGATGAGTTGGAACCACCCCCAGGTACAAACCTCTGATGTTGGTAGCCATGAGATCCACCAGAACTGGATCCTCCAGAGAACTGCCATGTAGTCTTCTTTTTCTTGTCAAACCCTATACTAGGCTTGTCTTCCTCTAGGGAACCTTCAAGCCCCACTGCAGTGTCCATGACTTGAGAAAAAGTCTTCCGCCCAATCTCATTGTGCAAAATCGATCGCATCGGATCCCTGAGCCCCTTCACAAACCTTCTCACTTTCCGGTCCTCCGGAGTGATCTCATGAGGTGCATATCGGCATAATCAAGTAAACTGCGTAGCGTACTCGACTACGGACATGCCCTGAGTCTGCTTCAGCTTAAGGAACTGATCAGCCAACAGCTCCCTTCGGTTCTCTGAAAAGAATCTTGCCCTGAAGGCATCTGTGAACTCTTCCCATACCGGTGGTGGTCTCCTCATGTTTGCCCTTTCAATCCTTAAGGTCTCATACCAGTGGGCTGTAGTGCCCTGCAAAGTGTAGGTAACAAGGTCTACGGCCCTCACATCATGGCATTGGAGGGCACGTAGAGCTCTCGTAGCCCTATCAAGAAACTCCTCGGGGTCTTCATCCATGGAATCTCCAGAAAAGGTTGGTGGGTTAAGCCTCAGATACGCCTCTAGCGACACCTCTGTAGGTTCAAAGACTTGCGGCCTTCTTCTTGGCGGCTCATATTCAGGGTTAGGGGGAACCTCTTCTCTTTCCTGATTCTGATTGTTCTGATTATTCTAATTTGCCATCATCTGCATCAAGGTGTTTAGAGTCTGACGAATATCCCGGATCTCCGCATCGCGGTCATAATCCGTATTGCCCCCTTGGGGTCCCACAGCCTCTTGCTCAGGAGGAGGGTCCCTATTGATACGAGGTCTACCTCGGGTGCTTCTCCTGGGAGGCATGGTCAGAACAAGATAGCTACACAAACAAACAAGCGTTCAGAAAAACAGCAGAAGAGGTGACCCTGAACAATAAGGGATCACCACACAGAAACATCAAGACAAAACCATCACTACTAGAAACTCTCGGATTATCGACGGATCCCCTTAATATCCGTTGATGATTCAATGTATCGACAGATGTATCGACGGATGGTCCCCCACGATTACTTGCTAGTCGGAATTCAAGTATCGACGGATTTAACCATAATATCCGTCGATATTTTATTGATGGATATATCCGTCGATATCCGTCGATATTATTGACGGATGTATCGGCGGATATATCCCTCGATAATGTTATTTTTAAAAAAATATAAAATTATTAAATATTTGTATCGGCGGATACTTATCCGTCGATATTTAATTTTGTCCAAAAAAAAATTAAAAAAATAATTTCGTTATCGGCGGAAACGTCCGTCGATAACAGTGGCCGAATTTTTTTTTTTTTAAATATCTGAATTAATAATATTTAAACTAAATCAAAATTTATAACAAAACGATCGATATTCTCCATAAATAAAACTATAATGAAATATCATAATATATATATTAATCAATATTTACAAAATAGATAAAATCCAAACACTATATAAGTCAAGTCATAAAAAATCCAAAACGTAATGTCTGAACATCCAAAACATAAACAATAAAAAAAAGTCATACAAAATCCATCGTATCAATATTACAATCATCATCACCATCACCAGCATCATCTCTGGATGCATCCGGCTGAGTAGGAGGAGTCTGGGCAGGAGGAGGTCGAGGAGTCGGTGTGTGGGCAGCGGCGGCAGCAGCAGGCTGAGGAGCAGGCGGTGTCGTCTGGGCAGCGGCAGCAGCAGTAGTAGCAGGAAGTGGAGGTGGTGTAGAATATGCGGGATGTGGATATCCTGGATGATATGCAGGTGGAGGAGGAGGCCAGAATACAGGGGATAAGATACTGTGGGGAGTGAGAGGGAAGGGTGATGGCTGAGAAGGTGGTGGTTGTGCAGAGACGCCAGCAGCAGCCGATAATGACCCTCCAGCAGCAAACATCTCGTAATACTGGGACATCTGCTCTCTAATCTGACGGCTGACCTCCGCAGCAATCTCCTGCTGCTGGGCGATCCTGTCCTGCTGTCGGGCGGTCCGCTCCTTCTCAAGCTGCGCCTGCAGCACCTCGACCCGGGTCTGTAGCTCCAGGTTCAGATTGTGAACCCGGTCACGGACCTCAGCGTCGCTACTCTCCGCTGAGGCTGCTGCTCCTGTTGCAGCAGATGCGTGGGAGGAACGGGCAATGGGGTTCGCGACCACGCCCCGCCCGTATATGCGGCTCTTGTAAGGGACGCCCACAACCTCGGTCCACACCGCCTCCTCATCGACGGGTGGGACGGACTCACCGGGCTGTGATGCCTCTGCCAGCTAGGTGCGGACCTCATCCAAGCGGCGCGTATAATCAGCCTACAATTAGAAGAATACATAATCATTTTAAGTGGAATACATAATCATATTAATTGAATACATTTATACAACTATGATGAAATCACTTACATGAGTGCGCTGCGACCGCTCGTCTACCCACGTCATCTTGTTGCCCTTCCTGGTGTGGGTCTCCCTGAACAACTCCTCCTGCGTGGGTGGTCTCTTCAGCCTCTGCTCCTGTAAGTTTAAAACAATTGAACAAAGCATTAATTAATCAATTCATATATAAGAAACATAAAATTAAATGTATTGCGTTCGGAATATTACGTACCAGCCGTCTCTTAGTGGAGTCCACAGTAGCGGATCCACCACAGTGAAGGGAGCCACCCCTCAATGAGGCCCTGCTAGCCTTGGCCTTAAACCTCGGAGAAGACCAATACTCCTGCAGCACACGGTGGTGGGCATCTGAGAGCCACCTGTGCTGGTCATCCTTGCCATTACGGATCCATAAGTACATGTCACCGAGCCTCTTAGCTGCCCGATGGCAGAAGGCACGGTACAGTACTGGATCATCGGCAGGACTAATGGTGAAGTGAGACTACAATATATAGACAGATTTAATTTGTTAGTTACCACAACATAATTAATTAGTAATTACTACAATTGAAGAGTTCATATTACCTTCCACTCCTGATACCATCGTCGCCTCTCCTCCTCGGTCAACTTCGAGAAATACTCGATCGGCCTATGATACATCTTCTGTATCGTGGTCGTGATCTGATGAGTGCCGAGGGTGGCAGGCACAAAACTACATTGATATAAAGAATTACTTTCCATTTTATATAATAATCCCTTTTACATATTTTATTTATAAAAGATTGACATTTATAACAACTTAAATCATATACCTTAGACCGAATGGATCCGGTCTGATGGAGGGGAGAGGACGTGTATCTGAAGCTGCTGATGCAATCTCGACCGGCACCTCATTACTGCCCCCAATGTCATGTGGGGAGGCAGTAATGGGTGATGATCGTCCCCCAGCAGCAGATGGTGATGGTGATGGTGATGGTATTGGCTCGTAGTCGGGGTCCTCCTCCGTCTCTGGCCTCGGCTCACGACCAGGGATGTCATACAACTGAACACCCCTCGAAAGATAACCACGAGGTTGGGCGGCGGTCTTCCTCCGCCCTCGATCTCCTCGGCCTCTGCCCCTACCCCTACCCCTATCATCATCCGCCATATCTATTCACAACAATACAAGTTACTTTTCATTAATTAAAGTGTTTGACAAAGTATCTTAAAATGAGGTAGTGTTATTTGAAAACAAATTGAATTGTTAAAAACCATTTATTCAGAAAGTTGTGGACTGTCTTTACTCTCGTCTTCTGTATCGTCACTGTCAAGTTCATCTTCTTCTTCGTCACTACCTTCAGTGGAGTCATCACCCTGAGTTGTTATGTTTTGGCGAGACATGTTAATAATGTCATCTTCACCAGTATCATCGTGTAAAGTAGCAGGGACTCCTGTATCTACAACCACCCTTGGAGCACGTGCAACTTCGACTTGGTAAGCTATTTCATCCACATCATCACTTTCAACTCTGCCCCTAGGTTTGGTTTTGAAAACAACCAACCACTTATTCTTGCACTTCCCCGGATACCTTGTGTAATACACTTGCCGAGCATTCTGTGCAATGATGAAAGGATCATATGCACCAAATCGTCGTGTATGGTTAACCTCAATTATGTTGTAATCAGCGTGCTTGCGTGTTCCATCAGAATGTCTAGGATCATACCACTCACAGCTAAACAAGACAACCTTCTTTGGCGTTGGGTCCTCACCAACATATTCCAACTCTAAGACTTGTCTGAGTACCCCGTACCAATTATTCTCCCCTGTTCCAGCATCCCCTCGAACGCATACTCCACTATTGTACGTGGTCTTCTCACGACCCCAGTCTAGGGTGTGAAATTTATAACCATTCACATGGAAAATTGGCCACGAAATTGTTACATTGGTGGGACCCCAAGCTAAGCTTTTTATATGAGGATTTGTGACATTATTGTCATGATTGAGCACCTATATACGTAGAGAACAAAGAGAATAGAAGGGAAAATTTTGAATTTTACGTTAAGATATAAATCAAAGACTAATAGTACGAAGATTATAAACTTACGAACGAGTTGAACCATTGAGGGAATTGGTCAAGCGTATGATTCTGAATGGTTTGTTCAAAATATCTGTTGACAGTAAGTAGAAATTAAAGATTTTTAATGACAACATTCACTACTATGTACAAAAACATTATTGAAATGATGAATTAGATATGTCACTTACGTTCTATAAGTGTCCACCTCATCACAGTTGATGAGAACATGTAGGTGCGCTGCATGCTTTTCTCTATCATTCAGCCAATAGTTTGTGGGTTTACCGGCACCACGTCCAGGTTGATTAAACACAGACAAAGTAGGCGGATATGAAGTTTCACCTCCATCATCATTGCGGCCTACTGTTGTTCTTTTCGAATGAACATGTGGCTCAAAATAAAATGAACAGAAGAAAGACGTCTCCTTTGATAAATAAGCTTCACATATTGACCCTTCAACACGAGCTCGATTCTTGACAGTTCTCTTAAAGGTCCCAATATTTCTTTCAAAGGGGTACATCCATCTATATTGAACCGGCCCACATACTTTCGCTTCATAAGTCAAGTGCACAGGTAAATGTTCCATTGAGTCAAAAAAAGAGGGGGGAAATATTCTTTCCAACTTGCACAAAATTATAGAAATATTTTGCTCTATTACTTCCAAATCATGGGACATCAGTGTGGTAGAACACAAATCACGAAAGAACAAACTAAGCTCAGTCAATGGTTTCCACACATGTAAAGGTAACTCTCGAAAGGCAACTGGAAGCAAACACTCCATAAACACATGACAATCATGACTTTTCATCCCATGGAACTTTCCATGCGCAACATCCACACACCTACAGAGGTTGGAAGCATACCCATCTGGCATTCTCAACTCTTGCACCCATTTACACACGGATTGCCTCTGCGCAGGATTTAAAACATAGCTTGCCTTCGGCTTAAAAACGCGACCATCACGTGTCTATTGTAAATGTAGCTCTGGTCGTCGACAGTACTCTGATAAGTCTACTCTTGCCTTGAGATTATCCTTAGTCTTGTCACTGTCCATAACAGTATTTATGATGTTATCACAAACATTCTTCTCAACATGCATAACATCTAGACAGTGACGAACAAGATTATCTTTCCAATAGGGTAACTCCCAGAATATGCTCTACTTAGTCCAGTTATGGTCCTGATAATCCAAAAACTACTTAGTTCAGTTATCTTAGGCAGATTTTTAACTCTGTCCCAGACCTGTCGTCTAGTAAGCCTAACAGGTGGTTCTTCATGTTCAACATAGTTTCGCTTAAACCCATACCTGTTATTCCTAAATGCATGATCATTTGGCAAGAATCTCCTATGACAATCAAACCATGAGTTCTTGCCGCCATTCTTAAGTGTGAAGGATTCTGTATCCTCCATGCAAATAGGGCAAGCTAGCTTCCCCTGTGTCATCCACCCAGACAACATACCATAAGCAGGAAAGTTATTAATCGTCCACATCAGAGCGGCTCTTAGCATGAAATTTTCTTTGGTGGCCACATCATAGGTCAAGACCCCATTGTGCCACAACTGCTTCAATTCATCTATGAGTGGTTGGAGGAAAACGTCAATTTTAGCTTTTGGATTATCAGGGCCAGGAATTACACATGTTAAAAACATGTACGAATCTTTCATGCACATCTCAGGAGGGAGGTTGTAAGGGGTAACAACAACAGGCCAACAAGAATAAGGCTTGTTAAATAAGTTATTTGGCGTGAACCCATCTGAGCAAAGCCCTAATCTAACATTCCGCGGATCATTTGCAAATTGAGGGTGACACCTATCAAAATGCCTCCAAGCTTCACCATGAGAGGGATGCGTCATTATCCCGTCACTTCTCCTATTCTCATAATGCCACCTCATGTGAGGTGCAGAGCTCATAGAGACATACAAGCGTTTTAACCTAGGGATTAGGGGAAGATAGTGCATCCTTTTGTTGGGAATATGCTTATACCTCCCATTACCCGCTCTTCTAGGTTTGAACCTGGGGGCCTGGCAGAATTTACATTCAACTAATTCAATATCCTCCTTATAGTACAACATGCAACCGTTCATGCAACAATCAATTTTCTCTGATTTCAACCCAAGTTTTGAAACTAACTTCTTTGCCCTATAATAGTCCCTAGGAATTGCCTCTGGTCGTGGATTAGCATCACTCATTAAAGTAGCCCATCGATCAAAAGCACTTTGACTCTCGTTTGCCTCTGACTTGATAGACAACATCCTAACTGCCATTGACAACTCAGAAAGGGCTGAACCCTCCCAAATGGGTGTCTTTGCAGATTCTAACAAAGAAAAAAACCTCTGCGCTTCAGGATTTGGTTCCTCCTCTCTGGGTTCATTATAATCTTCATCATGGTACCCCCCAAAGGCATCATGGATCATTTCCTCATAACACCCACGATTATCACCGCCCCAATTTAAATTACGATCCCCATATTGTACACCATCAAACCCACTTGAACTACCTCCGACAAACTGATCCTGCTGTACTAACACTGACTCGACTTCCCCATAGACTGTCCATACATAATAATTATCCATAAATTTCTTTTTGTACAGGTGAACCTTAATCGTGTCAACATCATAGAAAAACCTACAAACACACTTGGCACATGGACACTTGACTTTTCCCTCAGTCCTAAATTGTTCATACATAGAAGCAAACCCCACAAACTCTTCAACTCCAGCATAGAATTTCGGTTTAATTCCCCCCCTATTCGTGTGTAACCTATCATACATCCATGATCTATTTGTTGATGACATTGCCCTTGAATATTGGAGAATCCTAAAATGAGAAGTTTAACTAAGGCTTATTAATAACAGTTTTTAGTTAATCTAAATTCACCATTAATACGACACTAATGATTTTTACAAATTTGTTAAATTTTTACTCAAACATAATTTCGACAGAGTTTCCCTTAGTTTTAGATAACTTAACAACAGTTATTTAATTTCTCAAAATTTTTACTTCACAAAATTTTGACAGAGTCTCCCCTAAATTTTAAACAAATTTTCTCATTTAATTTTACAAATCAATCAACCAGTATTGCCGGAGTTTAAGGACCGGTCTCAGACTAAGTCATTTACCCTAAGGTTTTGCAACAATAACAACAGAATCATATCATTAAATTAAAATTAATAAATAACATACCTAATATAAACGTAAGCTCCTAAAAACTGTAAGCTCCAATCGCCCAAATATATCAACAACTGTTCTCATATATCTCATTTAAATAATATATTTGTTACGTTATTGAAAAATTACTTACTTTAAATAACATATAAGTTTGTTAAATCTATCTTTTTTGGAATAACGTTTTCTATTATTGTTTAAAACAGTTTTCCTTTTAAAAAAATTAATATATTTACTTTTTTAAAAACAGAAAGTTTAACATATTAATTTTTTTAAATAGAAAAAATAAAAAAAATTAATAAATACAATATATAAAAATACCAAAACAATGAAAAATTAAAATTTAACAAAAATACCTAATGGAAGACCAAGAGATGCTTCCTGGCGGCGGTGGCAGCGGAGGGCCGGTGGCGGCGATGGCAGCGGACGGCGGTGGCAGCGGAGAAGGCGGAGAATGCTACAATGAGTTCTCATTAGAGACCTCAAACAAAAAATCTAAACCGATTAAAATGTAGAGGACAGAGAGACTAACCTGTTGGCACTTCCGGAGGGCGGACGGTGGCGGAAACGGCCGTTTTTCGCGGCGGAGAGAGAGAGAGAGAGGCTCGTTCGCGAAATGAGGAAGAAGGAGACGATGTCTCCTCATATTCGCGGGTTATCGACGGATGGTTTAAACCATCCGTCGATATTATCCCTCAATAAAAGGCACCTGATTTAATGAAACGGTGCGTTTCAGTTATCGAGGGATGAAACCATTCTTATCCGTCGATAGTTGTCTTCTAGGGTTAGGGTTTAGGGTTTAGGTTTTTATCGGCGGATATTTTAATCTTAATCCGTCGATAACACCAACATGTCCAAAAAAAATTTTTTGTTTTGAGCGGGAACATATTATCGACGGATATTTTCTAAAATATCTCTCGATAAATATATTCGTTGATTAAAAAATCTCGCCAATGCTATATCCGTCGATAAATCCGCCGATAACCTTGTCAAAACCATCCGTCGATAATGTCGGTCGATAATCCGATAGTTTCTAGTAGTGCATAGGACATCCTATAAAAGCTTTCACTAGAGTCACAATCTTGTGGAAATGGGCCGGCAATCATTTACACTATTGTCACCCTATTGAAAACAATTTGCTCCATAAGTTACAGGACTCAACCTGTTTCTGATACCAACTTTTTCAAGACCCAACTCGGATCGTGACCGGCACATGGAACACCGAGTCCCATGTCAGCCTTAACCTGCAATCCACACAATAATCCAACTAGACAACAGCAACCACAACTACTATAACATACACACATACATAAGATCCATACATATAGTCTGGTCATAACATTCAGCTTAATCCATAAATCATCATACACAATCCCTACATCTAATATATATGTCATACATGTCCATAAATAAGTCTAACAACATCAACACAACAACAACAAGTCTTACGTAGACTTACACAACATCCATAACACTATCCTAGTCCAAGGAAATCCTGTCTGTAACATAAGGAGCATACACTAGATATGAAATACATAATGCCTCTAACACGTGAGGCTCACCAAATCTAAGAACTCGGAGGAACGGAAGAACTCGTCCCTTGATCTGCACCTTGATCTGAAAACATATTGTATGAATGAGTGAATCATACGCTCAGTGAATAAACATGTTATAAGCAGTGTATGTAGGATACAACAGTGCAAAGCAATTACAACATAAACCATATATATATATATATATCAACTTCATCGTTCTTATACAGTCTCTTTATCTTGGTAGCTTTTAACCTATGAACACCTGGAGCACAGCCTCGACTCATGTTCATAGTTAGTATGGATGTCCCGCGAGCTATGCCCCTCATCAGGTTTCCCATTTACAACCCCGCGAGCTATGCCCCTCCTCAGGTCGTTTTACCATCTCTTAATTCATTCAGTTTTTATCTTACTTAACGCTATTAGTGGCACATATCATTCATAATCACTCATTCATAATCGCAGCATAATCAATTCATCATCATCATTACAACAGTTCAACATCGAGTTTGGGGTAGTGGTGAACGAGTGGATTTGAATACATAACTTAAAAGTATAAGAATTTGAAGTTAAAGTCTTAAAAATAGTTTTTGTGCTGATGTAATCGATTACAGGCCTCTGTAATCGATTATCAACTTCAAATTTCGTTCTAAAGAAAATTTTTGTTCAATTTGGCATTCTGTAGTCGATTACAATCCCGCAGTAATCGATTACAGTAATCGATTACAGGGTCTTGGTAATCGATTACAGTAATCGATTACCAATTCGCTATAATCGATTACAGCCTGGGTCAGAAACGAAAATCTGCAGAAAACTTCGCAAAAATCATCTCCAAATCCACATTTTCACCACAACCCATCCAAATCAAACACAACCAACATGCAATATCAGTTATATATCAACCAATCTCAGTCCCTATCAACTATCATAACAAGAAATTCACAGATTCAATCAAAATCATACATAAACCACAAATAACCCATTACTCACAAATTACTCCAATGAGCTCTAAGACTCCACCCGGAGCTAGGATGAGTTCCCCGGAGCTTCCCTAGTTGGTTGAGACCCTAGAGAACACATCACAAACCTCAATCTCACAACAAAATCAAAAATCCCAATCTTGAGCCCTAAAACCCCAAATCCGAAAATTAGAGAAAATAGACATCAATGGAGAAAAAGAAATACTCTACACTTACCCTCAATATACTAGATGAGCAATGATAACTTGATCTTTGATGATTAATGGGGTTTGGGTTTGGATTTAGAGAAGAAAGAAAGAGGTGAGGAAGAAGAAGAAAAGAGAAAATGAGAGGGAGAGAGAAAGTGACGTGAATGGGGGGAGAAAGAAGGAAGAAGGGAAAGAAAAAGAGAGGGGAGGTGGGGCCCACGTGGTCCTATCTCCCCTGGTGTACCGTGATCTCTTACTCAAACAAACTCAGACTACCCCAGGTATTACAGAAGTAGCTGACAAACATCAAGAGGCTACAGAGGACTAAAATTTGCTCAAAATTAACTCAGTTATAAATCATTGAGCAATGATTTATCCTTCATAAGCTATGAGCCATCCTCAGAACATTGAAGGAATGAAGAAAGCACACTCAGAAAATTATACAAGACTCAAGAAGCTACAATCAACCTTCAGGAGCTTATATGTGTCACTAATGTGCATGATACTGTGTTTGCATGTGTTTATTATATTCCAGGTTTTGATTATATCAAAAGAACTGTAAGATTGATGATGCATGATAAAGACAAGTTTAACAATATTTTTTAAGTGTCTCCAAGGTATTAGGATCCTATTTTTAAATCTCAAGAATAAGTATTTTAAGATACCACATTCATTATGATACTTGTTTTAAAACATAATTTTAAAACATATTTTTAAAACTTATACTTAAACTTCATATAAAATTCATTCTATAAGTTTTGATTCATTTGAAAACCTTTTTAACATGTTTAGAAATGTTTTTGAATCCTTAAAAATGGTTTCCACGTCATTGTAATCGATTACAATGAAAATATAATCGATTACATTTAAAAAGATTTTAAATTTACATCAAACGGTTTATTGTAATCGATTACGGTAATCAATTACCAAAACGAGTAATCGACTACGACGTGCAAAAAACGTTTGTATTTTTTAAAGTATCACAATGGTTCATGCATGTGGCTATTCATACTCTATAAATACCATTGTGTTCTGACCTTTGATACATGAGAACGAATCTATAAGCTTTCCATTCTTATTCTCTCTTATCTTTCTCAAGTTTTCATAGTCCTTGTGGTCTAATACTTGTCTCCCTTCTTGAGATACATACATAGAGCAATCAAGTTCTACATACACTCTTTGAGAGAGATTTTTTTTTTTTTTGTAATCCTTGTATTATTCACTTCAGATTGTAAGGATTTTATCCCTTGTTGTTAAGTAATTAGTGAGAATCACAAAAGATTAAAGTGTATCTCGGTTGTAAGGGTGTGGAATCCCATAGGCAATCAAGGTGGTATCATTGTAAAGTTGATACAAGAATAGTGGATTACCAAGAGGAGTCTTGGAACTGGATGTAGGTCAAGTTAAGAATCAAACCAGTATAATTTCCTGTGGTTGATTTCTTCTACCTTAATCTCTTTTATTTTAAGTTATTTACTTTGATACACATCATATACTATTCTCATCTACTCCCACACTCTTATTGCATTTAGTAGTACTAACAAAATAATTTTTATTATCCATTGCACCATTTATACTCAAATCACCCCCACTTGAGTTATTAGAGGCTACTTGACTAACAGATACATGTTCAGAAAATAGCACAAAAATATTTCTGCATGTTTAAATATTATTACTTGTGCTAAAATATATTGTTCCAATGCATAAAGAAATTGTGTGTCTCACTTTTGCTATGAACGAGAAAACAAATCAAGAAAGCATGAGGAAAATGCACTTAATGCTCACAAAAAATGAATATCTTATTCATTACAAAGCTCAAGGCCACTACAAGACAAAGGAACTTCACAATACTCAATAAAGTGTCACACGGTGGAAGCATGCTAAAGCTATTTGAAGAAAACAAATATATTTTCCAAAGCAATAATGCTTGTCGTACAATAGAAATACGTCCAACCAGTATCCAACAAGTGATATACATTATATGGAATGTGTGCTATATGTATAGCATAGGTACGTATAGCACACATTCCATATTATGTATAATGTTGATGTAACTCCTCATTTGGTTTTGATAATAACAAAACTGATGTAATAGTAGGTTTGGAAGCTTGATATTGTATTGTATAATGTATAGAAGCTTCTTTATTAATTCAGAAAGTGTTATGTAATTGTTTGTGATAGTTGATAGGAAATTTTGTAAATAGCTTAAGAAACAATTGTACAAATATTTTAGAAGCTATATTTTATTTCCTATATGATGTATTAGGTATTATTTTCTTTGTAAATATACAATGTAATACATCAAAAACTATTAAGAAGCAGAAACATAACTTCAGAAGATGATGCAAGTTCAGAAGGATTGACATCAGAATCGGGTATTCGGAAAGAGAAGATTTATTTAGAAAGAGCATAAGGTTCAGAAACCTGGACAAGGTTTAGAAACCTTGGTTAGTTAAGAAACCATGGAAATGTTTAGAAACATGGAACATTTTTATGCATGTGTTTTAATTACTTCAGGAGCACGTGTAAAAAGTGTAGAAGTGCTTCTTGATCTTAATTAGTTATTCTAGTTGGAAATGCCAGCTAGATTAGTTTCCTTTTATCTCTATATAAGAGATGATTGCTTGTAAACACAGATAGAAGTCTTTGGAAGGATTGTTTCTGAAGCAAAAGTCTGTACAAGGGGATATTGTATAGCAATTCTGCAGGTGGTATCTTGTGGAGAACCTGAGTAGGTTGCAAAATATATCTAGACATTGTAATCTTGATAAGAATTCTGAAAAGTGGAACTCAACTGTGAAGGGTTGAAGAACTGGATGTAAGCATCATTGACCGAACCAGTATAAAAATCCGGTTTTATTTTTCTTACCTTTATCTTTTACTTGCATATTTTATTTGTTGATCTTTGTCAAATTGAAATTGAATTGATCAAAATCAGTAATAAGGAAAGAAAAGAAAAAACAGAGCACTGATGTCAGCTAAGAGCGTCGTTAATTCTCTCAACCAACAATCAATTTAGAAGTTAAAGAACAAAGAGGAATTTTCCCAAGAAAAAAGGGATTGAATTGATTAACTATAGTATTATAGCTAGTCAACCCAAATCGTCTCTCAAGGAGGCTTATATCATTGATCTAGTGTGTATAGTATATGTAGATTTGGGATTATGCAAGAAGTAAATAAAGCCATGCAAATAAAGGAAAATAACAATGCAAAAGAGTATTGGTGTTGGGACATGCATTAAACCATATTTTCTCCATCCTAAACCCACCCAGGCATTTTATCAAACACCTTGCAAGCAACTTACACATGCATAAGAATTATTCAACCAAAATGATTTGAATCCAAACCAAAATAGTAAAACTATCCTAAACATATGCAAACCTAATTCTCAATCAAGAATTATTCCTACTCTCCTAGCAAATGGGCATCAAATGATAATCCTCACTCAACACCCAAAAACACTCAAATGCACAATAATCTCTCAATCAAGAAACTAAAATGCATTCAAGATATACAATTAAAATCAGCAAGCATGGATCCACACAAACAAACTATAATTGCATTTGGAACCAAGAGATTAGAAAGCAAGAGCAAAATCATGCAATGAGTTTCAAGAGAAAATGTGATTCTAGCATTACCCAACACCAAGAATGAAGAAACTACTCAACCATAATTAAAAGGGCAAGTAAGAAACAAGAAATAAAAGCAATAGCAAAGATGGAAATGAAATTAGAAATTAAATTGAACTTGGAGAATTGTGTGAAAAGAGTAAGAACAAAGTGTGTAGAAATAGAGAGAAATTCTAGAGAGAAGGGAGAACTTCTCTCTCTAGAATTCCCTAATAAAATAACCTAAACTAAGGCTAAAGAAAAGGTGTGAAAGAGTGTCTCAGCAAAATTACAAAACTTTCATTAATACAAAGCTAGAGGGACCAATTTGCAAAATTATGCAAAATTTGATGATGCTGTCAGGACTTGGTGGCTAGCGACCAAAAAGTGGTGGCTAGCGACCAACACAACATTTTCAATATTAAGTTGCTTTCTCCGACTTGCCAATGCGTCCGCTCCTTCGCTCTAACGCTCCCAATGCTCCTAACACTCGAAGTAGCTCCGGCCTAGACTCCTGAAATCACAAAACACTACCCAAGAGTGCATCAAAAGATAACAAGACCAAGGTGCCACTAACAAGCCTCAAAAAGATGTAAAATTGTCACACCAACCAAGAAGGTGAAAATATGCAAAAACAAAGCAAACAACTATTATTAATGCAATAAAGGATGCAAGATGGACATATATGGATAAAGAATGCACAGAATTTCGCATCCTATCAAATACCCCCACACTTAACCACTTGCATGTCCTCATGCAAGAGATACTAAAGCTAACAAATCAAAACAAAAGAAACAAGGTGCTACTTGGCTTTAAATGAATGCTCAAAAGTGCTATTGCTTAAGACCAAGAAAACATTTAAAGAAGCAAGAAATTCCAGCAAACAAGCATTTCAATATCAAGAGGTACAACATCAAAAGCAAAGCAAAAATCCCTTAAAATGCATAGATGAAATGGAAGGACCTCAAAGGAGTGTGTATGCTCTCTACTCACTTATAAAGTGGTTTGATCTTCCTCTCAATTCTCTTGTTAGACCAAGCATTCAACGTAGGTTTGCCAAACCTCTAGATCTCCACCACTAGAATTCAACGCACCCAAGAATCAAGAGGACTTTGTTTTGGTTGTAATGAGGCCAAGGTTAAGGTGTGGAATGTATGGATAAGTGAGCTAAAGGACCCAAGAAAGTTAGACTAGCATTGGTTATGTGAGTCTCAATCAAACACAAGGGGGAATTCTAAGCACACAAAGGTACAAGCACAAGAGCTTTCTTCTTTTCTTGCACTTTGAACCTTTAAATACCCAAACATGAGGTCTTTGACCTTGAATTTACTTTACTTTTGTGTGCTTTTCTTCCTTTGCTCATATTATTAAATTTGTTTTTAATTACATGTTCTTTACATACAATTCCAACCAATTTTCACATTAACACATCAAGATATCCCTCCCCCACACGTCGTCCACGACAAACCCCCACACTTAGACTCAAGCACACAAAATGATAAAACCAATGCTACTCCACTTTCCTAAGGTAGGGTGTAAAATGGTTTTTCACTTTTTAGGCTAAAGGTGAGCTAAGATCAAAGAATGAGATATAAGGCTCAAAGTGGCTTGCAATGGTAATTTAGAGGGTGGGCAATATGGTCGTGAGCTAAAGAAGAAAAGTGCCTCTATCATACTCAAGAATGCATATGAAACGTAGCCTCAATTAAGAGATAAGGCAAACCCTAGAACGACAAAGTCACAAGAGATACACACATCAAGAATGGAATGGCATGTAATGTGGCCACCCAATGTAAGGCTCAAAACTCACAAGGTGCATATCCAAACACAAATCATCTATACAAATTAAGATCAATCACCAAGCAAGAATTAAAAACTAAATGAAATGCAACCGTGTTGGAACACCTAACCACCAAAAAATGGTGAATGTCTCGAGCACAACATTTACAAAGCAACAAAGAAAGACAAGGAGCACACAAAGTGAACCTAAACTACCTTAAATTTTCATTTTCAGACTTTTTTTTCGATTTTTTTCTTTTTTGAAAATGGGTGGTGGCGCGCCATGAGCAGGTTGGTGGCGCGCCACGAGCAGGGTGGTGGCTAGCGACCAGATGCATGGTGGCTAGCGACCAAGTGCTGATCGTGCCTTTGGCAGAAAGTTTTCCACGGCGCGCGACGGTGGTGTTGGTGGCTAGCGACCAACTCATCCTAAGTGCAGAATTTAGTAGAAAATTGAGTTAAATGAAGCTAAAACTACCCTAAAGTACCAAAATATAATTCCTAACAAATGGAAATGCAAACAACAAGACTAGAACAAGAAAACTCACCGAACAAGTCACTAATTCAAACAAATAAACTACCTAAACTATCACACAACATGTGAAAATTTACCTAAAACATGCTTTATTGAATTTAAATGCAAAACATAAAATAAAAGAAAGTTGTAGAAACTCCCTCAAGGCGGCTTATGCTTGAATTGGTCCTGGAGCTTCCACCACGGAGTGCTCTCAACGCCTCCGCCGGGATCCCATAATAAGCAAATGAAACCACGAAGCACAATCCTCTTCTTGTCTCCGGACCCATGCATCTTGGCCATCAATTTGTTCCTTAGGGAGTGAGAACTCCCCTTTGACAAAGCATCCCAAGAGCAACCAGCTTCAAGTGAGGAGGGATGGTGAACCTCACAAGAAGCCTTTACATGGACCAAGCAAAGGGACTTTGGTTGCCAAGATGCCTCAATTTGAGAAGGTGTTGACTCCTTGCAAAGGGCTAGGAGTTGTGCATCCGTCTCTAAGAAGGCGTACTCGTGGCGCGAGAGGGAGAATGACCACAAATCAAGGGGAATGAACTCGAGCAAGGGTTGGGAAGACACTACCGCAACACAAACCGCTTCACATGGCCCCATGGTGAAATCCTCTAATAAAGAATCTCCTGCAGTAGCCTCGACACAAAGAGGGGAACTCTCCATAATTCCACTTCCTTTTTCCTCACATGGTAGCGGCGGTGGGTCCTCGTACACTATTTCATCATCATCGGAGTTCTCCTCAGCATCCACTCCCAAGTCACCATCCAAGGGGTCATGAGGCTCCAAATCGTAGAATACCTCAATGGGTGAAGGCTCATAAAATTGTGGACAATCCTCCAAGGGAATAGAGGGTGGTGAGGGTGGAGGTGGAGGCTCCTCAACTCCCCCAGCTAGCTCTTCCACCATGGACTTCAAAGTTGTCCAATCCAATTGCTCCAGAGCATAATCCTCCTCATGTGGTAGTGGTGAGAGTGGTGATGGCGGTGCATGTGACAATTGGGTTGAGGGGGAAGGTTGTGGGCTGGATAATGGTGATGGAGATGAGGGTAGTGATGCCTCTTGGTTGCTAGAGGATGTGGCTTGAGCATTCTCCAATTGCATAAGCTTCCTTTGCATTTCATCTTGTTGGCGCAAGAGCTCTTCATTTCGTTGCTTTTGCTCCCTAAGAAGCTTTATGATTTGGGTCATTGTGGAACCTTCCGCCTCATTACACTTAGAAGGAAATGCAAGAGGTTGAGATGAGGAATATGATTCTATGGGTGGTGGGGTTGGATTTTCGGTTGGGTATGGGTATAGGGTGGGTTCATCATAAGGGTATGGAGATGGTTCAAGGTAAGAGGGTGGTGATGGCTCATAATATGGTTGTTGATAAGTATCATTGTATGAAGGGTGTGGGTAAGGGTTTGGGTGTGGTGATGGTTGAGTGTATGATGGTGGGTATGGTGGTGAGGTGTAGGTTTGTGAGTATGGTGGTGGTGGTTAAAAGAACTCATCATACATCCTCCTACATGTAACCAAAAGCTCATCAAACTTGACATTATCCTCAAGAGACAAGTAGTATACCTCACATGGAAACCTCATTGCCATTTTCATTGTTGAAGGGCCTCACCAAATGTCATATTCTCATTCCCTACATAGCCAAAAGAACAAGAATCTTGGGCACCAAAATAAGTATTAGTATCCATGTTAGTTTCAAAATATGAAAACGTATGAAAGAACGAAAGTAACAAAAGAGAAAAACAAGAAAGAAAAGAAAAAAAAAAGAGTTAGAACATATTAACACCTAACACTCCTATGTCCTCAACACCACCAACCCTCTAGAAAGCCTTTAGTTCCTTAAGGTTCTTCCATTTTCGGGTCAAAACGTTCTAGCGGTGGATCGGGGTTCAGCCGAGTCATCCATAGATAGCATAGAAGGTGTAAGAGACATGAAAAACAAAATAATGCAGAAAAATTCTGCACTAAACCAAAAAATGCATAATTTTTATTTTGTTTTTGTGTTTTTGTGTATTTTTGAATATAAAATAGTAATAACTATGCACAAAGGTCAAATCTTAAGCCTCCTCGGCAACGGCGCCAAAAATTGATGCCAGCTAAGAGCGTCGTTAATTCTCTCAATCAACAATCAATTTAGAAGTTAAAGAACAAAGAGGAATTTTCCCAAGAAAAAGGGATTGAATTGATTAACTATAGTAGTATAGCTAGTCAACCCAAGTCGTCTCTCAAGGAGGCTTATATCATTGATCTAGTGTGTATAGTATATGTAGATTTGGGAGTATGCAAGAAGTAAATAAAGCTATGCAAATAAAGGAAAATAACAATGCAAAAGAGTCTTGGTGTTGGGACATGCATCAAACCATATTTTCCCCATCCTAAACCCACCTAGGCATTTCAACAAACACCTTGCAAGCAACTTACACATGCATAAGAATTATTCAACCAAAATGATTTGAATCCAAACCAAAATAGTAAAACTATCCTAAACATATGCAAACCTAATTCTCAATCAAGAATTATTCCTACTCTCCTAGCAAATGGGCATCAAATGATAATCCTCACTCAACACCCAAAAACACTCAAATGTACAATAATATCTCAATCAAGAAACTAAAATGCATTCAAGATATACAATTAAAATCAGCAAGCATGGATCAACACAAACAAACTATAATTGCATTTGGAACCAAGAGATTAGAAAGCAAGAGCAAAATCATGCAATGAGTTTCAAGAGAAAATGTGATTCTAGCATTACCCAACACCAAGAATGAAGAAACTACTCAACCATAATTAAAAGGGCAAGTAAGAAACAAGAAATAAAAGCAATAACAAAGATGGAAATGAAATTAGAAATTAAATTGAACTTGGAGAATTGTGTGAAAAGAGTAAGAACAAAGTGTGTAGAAATAGAGAGAAATTCTAGAGAGAAGGGAGAGCTTCTCTCTCTAGAATTCCCTAATAAAATAACCTAAACTAAGGCTAAAGAAAAGGTGTGAAAGAGTGTCTCAGCAAAATTACAAAAGTTTCATTAATACAAAGCTAGAGGGACCAATTTGCAAAATTATGCAAAATTTGATGATGCTGTTAGGACTTGGTGGCTAGCGGCCAAAAAGTGGTGGCTAGCGACCAACACAGCATTTTCAATATTAAGTTGCTTTCTCCGACTTGCCAATGCGTCCGCTCTTTCGCTCCAACGCTCCCAATGCTCCCAACACTCGAAGTAGCTCCGGCCTAGACTCCTGAAATCACAAAACACTACCCAAGAGTGCATCAAAAGATAACAAGACCAAGGTGCCACTAACAAGCCTCAAAAAGATGTAAAATTGCCACACCAACCAAGAAGGTGAAAATATGCAAAAACAAAGCAAACAACTATTATTAATGCAATAAAGGATGCATGATGGACATATATGGATAAAGAATGCACAAAATTTCGCATCCTATAAAGCACGAGTTCATGATCTTAAAGAATCAAAAGAAATAATTGAATAATAATCTTTGTGAAATAAAGATTGTCGGTATGTGATTCTTTGTTGTTGACTAACTTGTATTCATAATAAAGTAATCAAAGAAAGGTATCTTGATTGATATTTGAAGGAAGTCTGGAAGTATGTGAAAAACTCAAGTTTCTGAAAGTTAGATTCTTAAACATTGTGTGATATATTTCTGGTGATGTGAAATCTTATAGTTTGAATAAAATAATTGATTTAACATTGTTTAATCATATAAGATTCATTCTTGACTTCAGAGGCTTAAAGCTTCAGAAGTTTATGGCATCAAAAGCTTAGGTTCAGAAACTGAAACAGATTCTGAAGAGAAACTGAAACAGATTCTGAAGAGAATCTGAAGTAATTTCTGAATGAGATTCTGAAGAGAATTTCTGGAAGTTTCTGAAGTGTAAATTCTGAAATATATGGTTTTAGAAGTTTAGAAAGCTTGTAATAAAGAAAGTTGATATTGATGCTTTGTGATTATTGAAATTTGCTGCATATTGTATTTGAGATTGTTTAATTTCTGATACATGTGTTGAATCACAAATTAGCTTGATATATTGTTTTGAAATTAATTTTTCAATAAATTCAAAAGACTTGATAGATTTCATAACTTCAGAAAGTATCTTTTGGCATCAAGAATTGAAGATTGAAAGAATTTGTCACAGCCAATTCACCCCCCTCTTAGGTTGTGATACTTTAGTCTTGAGAAATCATAACTCGCACCACCACCAACATATAGCACACGTCGAATATATACAAGTTGGACGTATTTATGTTATATGATAAAACATTATTGTTTTCCAAATACACAAGGAAACATGCAACAAAAATATTCTCTACAACCCAATACTCAACAGATACATTCTTGAAGAATATAAAAATGGCATAACATAATGAAGAAGGTTGGTGCAACCAAGAGGAAAATCAGAATACATTTATGAGAGTTGCAGGCCAAGAAATTCTCTACTGTGAGAAATGAAACACGCATCCATTCTTTCTTAGCCAATAACCTCACTATGTGACTTATCTTATTAGAGTGTTCTTTATTCACATTCTCTGGAAAGTATTTTGTAAATCTTATAACTTGTACTAGAGAGTCAAATCCTTGCTCTAGTAAGCCACTTATAGTTAGGAGTTGATTAAGAGGAAAACTTAGTTGCATCTAAGTTCTTAATCATTTATTCAATCATCGTTTGTTGTCAAAGTCTTTCTCAAATTGAGAGAGCAAAGAAAATCCTTCTAGTTTGAAGGTGGAAATCTTGTTTTCGGAGGAAGTGAGCAGAAGTCCTGCTTGGGTGAAGAGTGGGCAGAAGTCTTGCCTCTGGAGAAGGTGAGTGACGAAGTCTTGCTTCTGGAGGAAGTGAGCAGAAGTCTTTCCCATGGGCTTAGACGAGCAGCATGAGAAGGCTTGGAGAATATTTTGATGGAGCCTGAGAATTCTTCAATAGGAAAGAATATCAAGGTGACCGAGAAGGCTTGAGAATATATGTATGTTGATTAAATATAGTGGAACTTAAACATGTGGCTTAAGAACTAGATGCAGGCACAATTGGGCGAACCAGTATGAAGTACTTGCTTTTTATTTATTATTTGCTCAAGTTAAGGTTTAGATTTAACACATATTTCTTAAATCATTAACTAAGTTAATAAAAACTAAAAATAAGTTTGGAAGTTGCCTCTAAACATTGTATTTTATTAAGTTCTAAAATGGATTTAACTCTTTATGTTATTACTTATATAAAATCAGCTTATGAACCTTCAGAAATCATATTTATGTGAAAATCCTTTATAGAACAACTTTAGAAGCTATCAGTTAGCCAAGTAGCCTTTAAATACTCAAGAGGAGGTAAATTGAGTCCAAATGAATGCAATGCCAATTAAAAATTATTTAATGTTACTTCTAAATGCAATGGGATTACTAAGAAGTGATGAGAATAATATGCAATATATCAAAGTAAAACAATTAAAATAAAATGAGTAAGGGAGAAGAAATCAAACACAATGATTTATACTGGTTTGGTCCCCAATTGACCTACATCCAGTTCCAAGACTCCTCTTGGTTTATCCATTATACTTTCTTCAATTTACAAAAGCACCACCTTCATTGCCTATGGAATCCTTCAGCCTTACAATCAAGATATAACTCAACTTTGTGTGGTTCTCACTAAATCACTCAATGACAAGGGATACCACACTCTTACAACAATAGTTGAATACAGAAAGATTTACACAAACTCTCTCAAAGAGTAAATATACAACTTGCTAGCTCTATGTGTTTATCTCAAGAAAAATGACAAGAGTTGGACTACAAAGAATATGAAAACTTGAGAGAAAATAAGATTAGAAAGCTTCAGAATTCGTTCTCATACTTGAATGATCAGAACACAATGCTATTTATAGTGTATGAGCAGTCACATGTATGAATCATTGTATTTCTGAAAAAATTGAATGTTTTCTGCACGTTGTAATCGATTACACGATATGGTAATCGACTACAAGTTGTTTGTAATCGATTATAATGCAACGTTTCATATAAATTTGAAATCTTTTAAATTTAATCAATTGTATTATCATTGTAATCAATTACAATGTATTGAAAACTAATTTTAAAGATTTAAAAATATTTCTAAATATATTAAAAAGGTTTTCATATGCATCAAAACATATAGAATGAATTTTATAAGAGTTTTAAACATAAGTTTTGAACTTCTAATATTTAATAGAATACTTGTAGAAAATATGTTTTTAAAATCAAGAATCATATTACTTGTGGTCTTTAATCATTACTCTTGAGATTTAAAAATTAAAATTCTAAGACCTTACTAGAGTAATCTTAATTAATCTTCAACAAAGATCACCATCTTCAAGTCCCGTTTTGACATTATTGATAATGTTCATATTGTTGATATTTTATTCTCCATATTTGAATGATTACATGCAATTCTTGACTCTATTCATAGCCTTTTGTTGTGATTATTATAAATTTGATTCATTTGGGTTTTATGGATACAAAGGCTAATTGAATGTGTTTTTGATGTAATTGTAATTCAAGGATGACCTTTGCTCTTGATCTCTAGGTATTTAGTGTTTTAGAACAGGTCACGACAATTAATGGAGCAATGGACATCAAGAACAAAGGAAATAAGCGAACAAGTGAGCTGCTGTCTCCGGATCGTGTGCCAGAGCTCGCGACTCTCCCCTAAAGCTTGTTGCTGAAATTATCGGGCGCATCAGCCCCTAGGCGCGCAACTCTGTCATAAAATTTGTTGCACAAACCCAGTGCGCCCCGCGCAATATAGGCGCCCGAGCATGAGTATGCAGTAATTATGCTGAAGGGTCCGATCTGCAATTTTATTTGATAGTGAGCTCGACCTAGAACATACATTCAAACACCACTTTGCCTCCGTTTAATTTAGGTTTTTACTCATTAGGATTCCATTGCTCTCTCCATTTTACGCCCTATTTCGCCCTTTACGTGTTTCGGTTTGTTTTACGCCTGAAGTTTCCATTCAGAATAGTTTGAATTCGTGCTTTTCTCCTTACTTTGGATACAATTGTGAGTTTATTTCAGTTTTCATTATTAGAATGTTATTCGTTCATCCCTAATTCAATTGTTCTCATATTATTTTGCCTTTAATCTTTGTCTACATCAATTCTATTGCTTTCCATTGTTTATTTCTGATTCAATTCAATGCAATTCATTAATATCATTCCAATTCAGATTGTATTTTCATTTTACTCTTTGTATTTCTAATCCTCTTGGTGGTTCATGAGGTTATGAGCACCATTGGGGTAAATTGAGGCCTTGAACTTCATTCTTGTGAAGGTTTTCATCATCAATCTTATCATATAATTTGAGATGTGTATGATTATGAATATTTAAGATTGTGTGTGATTTGAACTTGTGTTGTTGACTTGCTCGATCTAGTTAGGTTAATGCACTTGCCATGGTTAATGTGTTAGTTGATCAATTGATGTATAAAATATTAAGATTGATGCATGATTAGTTTAGGCGACTGATTAGTCTCTCTAACTAGGTTAATGTTATTGGTTTTAATGGTTGTTGAAAGAAAAACTAAATGTGAGATCTCACTAGTTAATCTTGTCCTAGATGACCTATCATTAGAATCACAACAATAAGGTTAGATTTAACTCTAGCGTAATTAACCGATCTTTGCATATTCTTGTGGCCAATGATAAACTCCCCAATGTGTGTTCAACTTTATGAGTCACTGCTTTATCATTCTTATTCAATCAATTCAGTTTAATTCTTGCATTCAAACCCCCCCCCCCCAAAAAAAAAAATTGTGACAACCATCACTACAACTAGTCTTGTCCATTGCTTTTGTAATCGTTCGTTGAGAGATGACATAGGTTTCCACTATATTGCATTAGGGGTAACTTGGTTATAAATAACAAATTTGTGAGAGCCACAACACTCTCTATCAAATTTTTGGCGCGGTTGCCAGGGAACAGTGATTAAAAGCAATCACTAGTTGTGTGAATTGTGAAAAGTGTTTATATTTATTTTCTTTTATTTCTCTAAAAACAAAAAACAGATTTTCATTTATTTTGTGTTGCATCATTCAAGATACAATCTCTCTTTTGTACATGATCTCAAATGAAATGATGTCTTATCTCAATGTGTTTTGTCCTTGAATGAAGACCAGGATTTTTAGAGAGATTGATAGCACTAGTATTATAACATTTAATGGGGATTCGGGTTAACTTGACTCCATAGTCTAGTAGTTGTTTCTTCATCCATAAGATTTGAGCGCTACAACTTCTCGCAACCACATATTCGGCCTAAGAGCCACACTATTTTGTTTTTTATTATGCCAAGACACTAATGAACTTCCCAAAATATGACATGTACCACTAGTACTCTTACGATCCGTTTTGCATCCAGCAAAATTGGAATAAGAATAACATATTAAACAAAAAGAGACGCCTTTTGGATACCACAAACCAAGGTTTATAGTACCTTTAAGATATGTCAAGATCCTTTTAGTTGAATTTAGACGAGATTCCTTAGGATTGGCTTGATATCTTGCACACATGCAAACACTAAACATAATATCAAGCCTACTTGCAATTAAATGTAGAAGGGATCTGATCATACCTAGATATATGGTTATATCTATTGATTTTCCATCTTTGTCCTTATCAAGATAGCAAAAGGTGATCATTGATATTGCAATATCCTTTGTTTGATCCATTCCAAAGCGCTTAAGCAACTCCTTGCAATACTTTAATTGATGAATGAAGATACCATCCTTAAGTTGTAGAATTTGTAGCCCAAGGAGATAATTTAATTCTCCTGCATCATTGACATCTCAAATTCACTTTGCATTATGTTAGAGAACTCTTCACGTAAAGATCCGTTAGTAGCACCAAAGATAATGTCATCAACATAAATTTGAACAAGAAGAATATCACTACTTTTTTGTTTAATGAAAAGAGTAGTATCAACCTCTCCCCTAGAAAAACTTTTTTCAAGAAGATAATTACTTAATCTTTCATACAAAGCCCTAGGTGCTTGTTTTAAACCATATAAAATATTTTTCAATTTATAAACATGATTTGTAAAACTGTAGTTTGTAAAATCAGGGGGTTGATATACATAAACTTCTTGTATAGAAACATTTAGGAATGCACTTTTAGCATCCATTTGATAAAGTTTGAAATCCATAATTGATGCATATGGAAGTAACACACTAATGGCTTCTTTTCTAGCAACGAGAGCATAAGTTTCTTCACAACTTCTGAAATTTAGTTTCTTGAACATTTCTTCTAGCCGTTTGAATTTTTGAGTATTTGTTGCATGCTTTTGTTTGAAAAGTATTTTTAATACATTTATCTTCTTGAAATCCAACTCCACGAAGCTCATCTCCATGATTCAATGGACATGCTCGAGCAAAAAACGAGAAGTGTCATGCTACGGTATCCCTGCAGATTTACTTTTGCTAGAATCGAGCCAATGGTTGTTAGAATATTAAAAGATAATCGCGCTTAGTGCTTGGTTGCATTGTCCCATGTCTCGACAAGATATATGAACTCCACTAACAATAAAATATATTATCTTTGTTTCTTCGAAGCGCTCTAATGGTGAAATTAATTTAAAAACTCATTTTATAAAGGTTTTTGAATAAGAAACCTTATATAACCATTTATAAAATAACAGTTTCAGAATATAAATCCAGGTATAATCCAGTTTCTGAACTTGTTCTGTGCATACTCAGCTTCTGAACTAGTTTAAGAAAACTATGAGATGTAATGTAGCTTCTGAGCATTTAAAACGAATGGTGTGCATGTAAGACAAGCTTCTGAACTAGTAGAACACTTAAGCTAACATACCAGACTCTTAGGATTAGCTTCTACATATATGAAACTTATTAGTTCTAGCTTCTGAACTAATGAACTAAGCTTCTTAGAGTGTTATCCAGCTTCTGAGCGAGTTATCTAAGTCAATTATGATGTATTCAATTTTATTGGACCTATGACTTAGTCAATTGAAACTAACTTAGCTTCTGAACATGTTACTTTGTTAATTATACTGATATAGCACTTAATCTAGCTTCTGAACAATTGAATAAATGATGAATAAGAATCAGAAACTTCAAACAAAATGTTTATCACTTTAAAATGATTTTTTATCAATCAAAACATATCAGAAAGGTTTTGGAGCTAACACCAAGAAGGCATAGGTACCTAAAACTCTTTCATCTGTGAATGCAAGAACACCAAGCTCAGGTAAACCATCAAGAGCAGTATCCATAACTGCAAGATGAGAACTGGTACCTAGACAGTGACTGCTCAAGGCACATGATCGACCGGGAGCAAGTAGTGGTTGAAGGAGGTCAAACCAAAAGTAAAAGGACCAGTGTACTTCAGTGGTGGAGGCAAAGGCAAGATCATTGGTAAGGGAAATGTAGGTAAAACCCAATCCAATCAAATATCTGATGTATTACTTGTTGATGGGCGTACTCACAACCTATTAAGCATAAGTCAGCTTTGTTACAATCGCTTAAAGGTTGAGTTTCTTGCCATGTACTGCAATGTGATAGTTCTTGCAACTGCTAAGGTAATCCTTGAGGGAAGACGACTAGGTAACACCTATGTCATCTATCTAGAGGACCTTCTAGATCAAGATGTGAAGTGTCTTGCATCCTTTGAGGATGACAAGTGGCTCTGGCATAAGAAGCTAGGTCATGCCCACATGAAACTACTTTTTGAGCTATCCCAAAAAAGCTTAGTTAAAGGTCTTCCTAAGCTCCGCTATGACAGGGACTCCACCCGTGATTTCTATGAGAAAGGAAAACATACCAAAGCATCTTTTCAGAGCAAGAAAGTACTCTCAACTACGAAACCACTTGAGCTACTTCACATGGATTTATTTGGACATACTAGGACAACTTCCCTAGCTGGGAAACATTACTGCCTTATCATAGTAGATGACTTCACTAGATTCACATGGGTTATTTTCTTAGCACATAAGGATGAGACTTTTGAAAAGTTCAAAACCTTTGCAAAAACAATTTCAAAAGAAAAGGGCTCTCACATCATCACCATTCGTTCTAACCATGGTGGTGCGTTTGAAAACAAAGCTTTTGAAAAATTACATGAGAACCTAGGCATTGGAAATCAGTTCTCTTATCTTAGAACTCCACAGCAAAATGGAATGGCTGAGAGAAAGAACCGAAACCTCATTAAGGTGGCAAGAACAATGCTTTTGGGCAAAAGCTGTCAATACAACTTGTTACATCCAAAACTGAGTTTTTCTAAGACCAAGTCTCAACAAGACAGCTTATGAGCTTTGGTAAGGAATAATAACCAACATTTCTTACTTCCATATTTTTTGCTCGCCTTGTTTTATCCTAAAAATATGGGACATGCTATCAAAGTTTGATTACAAATCCAATGACAAAGTGCTTCTAGGATACTCTATTGTCTCTAGGGCTTACAGGGTCTATAATAAACAACGGATAATGGTTGAAGAAACCATCCACATAAAGTTCAAGAAACTCAAACACGATATCAAACACATAGTGGAGGACCTTGAAGAGAGACTCAGAGGCCTAGCCATAGAGCCTAACCATTGCGAACACCAACCACCACTCAATGATGATGAAGATGACTTTCCAATCTTCAAGGAGTCACCAAACACAGGGGAAGCTACTCAAACTAACAATGTAGCTCCAGAACCCAACACACCTCAAAGTAATGAGGTAAACCCAGAGCAGTTGCAGAGAATCAAATCTTAGGAGATCCTTCACAAGGTGTCAGAATCTAGAAGGTCTCTAACCTTTGATGCCAACTATGCTCTTATCTTAGAAGTTGAACCTGAGACCATACAAGAAGCCTTGGATGAACCTAGCTAGGTGGCTGTAATACAAAAAAACTTGACCAGTTCGAGAAAAGCAATGTATGGATACTTGTGAGGAAACCCAAACGTAAATCAATAATAGGTACCAAATGGGTATTCTGAAACAAGTTAGATGAAGCTGGCAAGGTGGTCATGAATAAGGCAAGGTTGGTTTCTCAAGGTTACAACCAACAAGAAGGTATAAACTATGACAAGACCTTTGCCCTCGTTGCAAGGCTGGAGGCAATGAGAATTCTACTGGCGTTTGCAGCACACAAGGGCTTCAAACTCTATCAGATGGATTCCAAGTCACCTTTGCTCAACGGCTATCTGAATGAAGAGGTCTATGTCAAACAACCACTAGGTTTTGAGAGTGAGACCTATCCTAAGCATGTCTATCATCTATCTAAAGCTCTTTATGGTCTTAAACAAGCTTCTAGAGCTTGGTATGATAGACTAAACAATTTTTTGATAGAAAGTGGATTTACTCGTGGAAAGGTTTATACCACTTTATTTACTTTAACTAAAAGCTCTAATTCAAAAATGAAAGATGTAGGAACAAAACTAAAATTGAAATAAAACATTAAGGACTAAATCCAAATCAAAGTAAGATAAGATAACACTGACAATGTCTCACCAACAACTTTTGTGATTGAGACAAATAGAGACTAGACAAAGGACAAAAAACGTAGACATTTTCTAACATACATGACTAAAATAAAAAAATTAAAATGTGTTAGCACCCAAAAATGACTAAAAAATTGAGTGAGAGGAAATAACTGTCAATGATACATCAGATCAGGAAAAATGGTTAGCTACAAAAAATTAGTTGTGACATAACAGTTAGTCGAGTCGTAACTGGATTAGCTGTGACAAAATAGTTAGCCGAGCTATAGCAAAAGTAGCTATGACAAAATAGTTAGTCGAGTCGTAACAGGATTAGCTGAGTCGATGAAGTATTAGCCGAGACAGAGATAGTCGAGGCAGAAATAGTTATATGTGGCACGATTGGTTATGTTGAAATATGGACTATTTGGAGTTAGTGATGTGAAATGGATCTACTCAAGACATGCAAACTGAAACCGTTGATCAACTGTGCAGGAATGGATGAGTTTACGGTTGCTAAAAACGTGGGTAGTGGGTTTTTACACTCCACTAATGGATTCATGGCACAAAAATAGGAATAAGCAGTTACAAGGTCGTGGGCAACATGGAACTTGGAAATAGGAACCAAGAAGACTATATAAAAAGGAACTTGTGACTAAAATCAACCATCTCTAAGATCATAAATCATGTCTTAGTTACTTTTTTATCATTTTATCTGCTCTTTTACATTTTTCTCTTAGTTTTAATTGTAGTTTACTAATCTATAGAAAACATTTTCTTTACTATTTCCTTGGTGTAATTAGTAGTTATTGAATTAATGGAAGCTTTCTTATTCACATCCTTTACTTACTGTCAAAAATCTTGCTCCTCTGAGCTATTTGAATAACTCACAGCTAAGGGGCCGATTCCCCTCCTTAGTGTAATTGTTGTACTTAAGGATCAAAAGCGGTTATTTTGCTATTCTCGACTGCTTTCTCAGTCGTAGCCGGGAGTGTGAATTCACGCTAACAAAATGTAAAGGATAAAATTCAAAATTCGAGTAGAAATAGAGGAGCGAAATGGTAGTTTTGCCTAAGAAAAAATGTTGGATGAAAATTTTTCACATTACTTGGACCTCACAAAGGGAACCTTATTTTAGTTCCTGCATAATTTTATATTGGACAAATTGATCTCAACAAAAATAATATTGAAAAAATTGGTGCTTGTGAATTTTTAAACATAGAAAAATTATCTTTTATAAATTGATATATCATACTTTAAACATTATTAAAAGGTTTAATTACTCCGAGGGTCCCTATAGGTTCATCGATTTTTCAAATGGTTCCCTATACTTAAAAAATTTGTAATTGAGTCCCTACATTTTAAAATAAATTTTAATTAGTTTCCTAACACTATTTTTGTCACTTAGCCGCATTTTAGAAGTGTGGTAAAGGATAAAAGAAAAAAATATTACAACATTTTAATTATATAGTATTTATAATCAAAAGAAATAATAATTGTATTATTAAATTTTATTTATATTTTATTTATCTTTTATTTTTTGTAATTTTATTTTGCTTCATATTATATTATATTTATTTTTTATTTAATTAATTTATTTTATATTTATTTTATTTTGAATAAATTTAATTTTATATATTATAAAATTAAAAATAAAATTTAATTGAAATTAAATATAACATAAAATTAAAGTAAAAAAGAAAATAAATCTAAAATTAAAAATGTCTTAAAGTAAAAATTATAAATAAAAAATAAAGTTAATAAGAATTTAAGAAAGATAATTTAGAATATTTATGTTATATTTAATTTTATTTAAATTATTTTTATATTTTTTATTTATTTTAATTTAATTCTCATAATATATAAATATAAATTTATTCAAAATAAAAATAAATATAAAAATAAATTAATAAAATAAAAAATAAATAAAATATAATATGAAACAAAATAAATTAAAAATACAAAAATAAAAGATAAATATAATATAAATAAATATTAATAATACTATTATTTTTTCTTTTGATTATAAATACCATATGATTAAAATGATGTAATATTTTTCTTTTTTTTCTTTTATCTTTAACCACACTTCTAAAATATGGCTAAGTGACAAAAAAATAGTGTTAGGGACCTAATTAAAAATTATTTTGAACTGTAGGGACTCAATTACAATTTTTTTAAGTAGAGGGACCAATTTGAAAAATTAATGAAACTATAGGGACCTCCAGAGTAATTAAACCTTATTAAAATCATCACATTGACCTCTCTACAGAATGGACTAATTAAATTTTTCGATATTTTTAAATTGTAAGAAATCAATTTGTTCAATTTTTTTTTCTAAAAAGATCAATTCATCTACCATTTCAAATTTGCAATTGAAAATCAAGGATCAACTTGTTTGGCTTAAAAAGGTGGATCTAATTACACAAAGTACTACTTAGGATGTCTTTGTGATGAGTTGGGTTTGGGAAGGGAAGGGAAGGGAGGATTAATCTTCTTTGAGGGATGTGGTTGTGTTTGAGAGTTGTATTTGTGGAAATGTAAGGTGTTTTAGAGTTTTTTTTAAACTTTTCAAAATACTCTAAACTCATAATTTTTTAATTAAATTCCTCCAGTTTTAAAATTTTCAAATAATTAGAGATTATCTCCTCCAAATTCCTCTCTTCTTTCCCCTAATCCTAAAACTTCCAGACAAAATCTAAGGGACTTATTAAAATGGATTTCACAAAGGTAGATTTTATTTTATTATGAAACTTGTAGATTTTACTTTATTATGAAACTTCTAAAAAATAATTAATAATCTAGTGATGATTGTATATTCAATTGCAATTTGTTAAGTATTGTAAAACTACTTCAATAAAAAAAAAGGAGTAAAACTAAATGCAATCTTATAATAAACACTAACCTCGAACTCATTGAAAATCATAAAAATAGAGTCTCTATTTATTTAATTGATGACCAACATTTTTCAAAAGTACACTATACTCGATGACAATAATGACGGTTGATGACAAGCAAGTTGTGCAATAAAAACTAGTAAGAAAAATTGCTATTGTATCAAAGAAAGACATAGTTGTAGTTTAAATTGTGGTTCACAAGCATAATTTTTTATGCATTATTATTGTTGTAATGTTTCTCGTAATCACATCAAAGTGTGTAGTGGATACGATCGCATAAACAACATTTCTCCACAATTTTATTTATAAAAATGTTATTGATAATAGTATTATCCATTTCTTTTCAACCTCATAAAAATATTGGAAACTATGATAAATATGTTAGTAACTTATTAATATATTTATCAAAATTACCAAAATTTTATTAAATAAAAAAAGATAGATAATATTATTGTACATACTAATAGCACCACTCTGTTATTTATTACGAAGATCTACCATTCATGAGTGTACTGACAACTTTAAACCAATGTTTTAAAATAAAGACGGCGAGAAAAATAATTAATTGATGCGAGAGAGACTCGTTTCGTCCACGACCATGAATATGATTCATGGGTTGAATGGGGCTGGTAAATAGCCATTTTGGAGATTAACAACATCCCCAAATGGTTCCACTTCATAACCTTCACCTCCACTGATTGTATTCTCTGCAGACCATGGTTGATTTTGCATGACTTCCTCTTGTGGTAGCTCTTCATTGATGGATGTTTCCCCATTTGAAGTCCCCTCTTGGCTTTGGATACTATCAATCTTTCGATTGATTTCTTTGAGAGCTTGGTCAATTGTCCATGAAAGATCGTTGAGATCAATCAAGTCGAATCTGTCAAAGACCTCACCAGCATTCAGGCAATGGAACATAAGAGTTGTCATCTCATTTTTTCTGTTGTCAACCATTTGCTTCTTCAGTTGTTCTTGAGCCTTTTGAATCCTTTGCCTCAAGAACTTCTCTTGATTCAGCATCTTCTTGCTTTGCTCTGGTTCAGGCATTTCCCTAAACTTGGAGATCACCCTTCTGGCTCCCAAAGGGGATGGCCAAACCTCAGGTTGAGGTTCATTAGGGGAATAGACAATAGCACAAGCTTCGATTCCACAAAGGGTGGTAATCTCTTCAACTTTCTTGATCAAACCGCTCTTCCTTTTCTTCAAAGTTGCTCTCCTCTTTGAGTCATTCTCTATGTATTTGAGGTCAAGCTTCTTTCTAGTCATGGTGGTGATAAGAGCAGAGCATAGGAAAACAACAATAAAAGAAGAGAGAAACAATAGGATCAAGAAGGAAATTGAGAAATGTGAATATCTTTTGTGGCTTTCTCATACACCAATTATGCTCTTTATATACGATATTTTTATGAGTTGAGGTGAATGCCAATTTTTGAGTATCATGTGCATTGTTCATAGCACATCGATCGGAAAAAAAAGTCTCTGTGCAATGAATACTTAGAGAGAATTTACATTGTGATTTTGTTTAAATGACTTGCCAAATGTGGTATAAAGAAAATCTTAGGCTTTTAATGTCTTATCATGTTTGTGGGCGATAAAGTTCATCATGCCAAAACTAGATGGTGGTATTCCATTTGCGAAAATATCTCTTTCATCGTGTACCTTTTTTTTTGATTTATTGTTTTGGTCTAGTAATAAATTTTTTATTTTGGTTTGGTATCTTTACTAATGTCACTCATTTTGGTTCTGTCATTAGTGTCACTAATAAAAACTTTTAACATGAACATAATGGTGTTAATGACGTCACTTAACAATTTTTATTTTGATCTTGTATCTTTTCATGATTTTTGGTTTTGGTCTCGTGTATTTTTTCATTTAGTTAAAATTTAGTTTTGCAAGTTTTGGTAACTTAGTTCAATTTTAATCACATTTATATAATTATTTATGAAACAATAACAAAAGTAATTTAAATATTTTCATAATATTTCAAACAATGTTTTGACATGCTTATAATCAACACAAAATTATTAGTTTACTATTATTTTATAATGAGTTAAACATCAAATTAGTCCTTCACTTTGCATGCGTGAATCAAATTAGTCATCCACTTTAATTTTTGCTCAAAATAGTCCTTCACTTTTCAATATGTGAATCAAGTTAGTCCTCTTAACATTCTTTTTTATAACTCCGTTAACTTCTGCTAATGTGGACGGTTTAATATCAACTTGACAAGTGATATGTAACTCTATAAATATATATAACTCATATTAGTCCTCCATTTTACTTGTTTTGAATCAAAATAATCATCAACTCTTATTTAAAGAGAATTATTTTGATTCAAAACAAGTAAATTGGAGGACTTATAGGAGTTATGAATTTCTAGGATTACATGGTACTTGCAAAGTTAGCAATAAACAGTCCATTTCAACATAAATTAACAGAGTTATAACATTAAAAATAAATAGAGAACTAATTAATTTGATTCACATATTGCAAAGTGAAGGACTATTTTAAACAAAAATTAAAGTAGATGACTAATTTGATTCACACATGCAAAGTGGAGGACTAATTTGATGTTTAACTCTTTAATTTTTATTTTTTTTTTTATTGGAAAAGGGGGCTAATGCCCAAACAACAAGAAACCAAACACACAACTAGAATCCTCTAGGGAACATGACCCCAATAGAGTCATCCCTAAGAAGAGGTACAAGTGTAGGAGGGGGATAGGATAATATGGTAAGGCCCATGGCCAATAGGTCGGCAGCTCTATTGGCTTCTCTAAAGACATGATGGATAGAGACCGTCCATTCCCTAGACAGTAGTTCTGAGATCAGATCCAGAATGCGAGAATAAGGATGGCGGTTAGATACCCCATTATTAATTAAATTGATGGCAGCTTCAGAATCCATCTCAAAAATCAGGAAACGTACTCCATTGTTCCAAGCCAAATGGAGTAAATGATAACAACCCCATAGTTCAGCAATAGTGATAGGACAACATCCAATATTGGCAGAAAACCATGAAATGAATCGTCCAGACATATCCCGAATCAAACCACCACAAGCGGCAACAGAATTCACACCAACAGACCCATCCGAGTTAGCCTTAAACCAACCTTGAGGGGGGAATGTCCACCCAATAAGAGAATTATGTCTTGTATGTTTAGAAACGTACTGAGATTGGATCTGGTAGTTGTTTAAAACGGATCCAAATCGGAGAAAAATATCCTGCGAGGAGGGGGTGAGTTTCTCGAACAGTTCCTCATTCCTAACTCTCCAAAGAAGATGCAGAGCAGTAGCAAAAGCCGAAGACCAGCCCGCTTGGGAGGACAAATTCTCTAAGAGCCAAGGACGGAGATTGGATGTATAAAATTGAGGAGAGAGCATGGGGTCAATCATTTTCTGCCAGACACCTGTGGCTAGAGGGCAATCTCTTACAACATGAAGGATAGATTCATCAACACCTAAGTTGCAGTGAGTACAATGTGGGTTATCTGTCAAATGGCGGGAGTGACGAAAGGAGTTTGTTGGAAGGGCTCCAGTAGCAACTTGCCAAAGGAAAATCTGAATCCTTTTCAATCCTTTCCATCTCCAGATTAATTTGAATAGGGGGTCCTCTTGGTCTCTTGAAAAACCCGTTGAAATAAGGTACGAAGATTTAACATTAAAGTCTCCGTCATGACTACCACCCCAAGCAATCGAATCTTTCCCCAAGATAGAAGAAGGTGGAACAAGGCTAGCTATCTTCTGGCATATATTATATGGCAGCAGGGCTCTTAACCTGTCCCAATTCCAAGCACCTAAACTAGTAGCAAAGTTAGCCACCCTCCAGTCATACTTATCAGGAGTAAGAGTGACCAAAGAGTGGGGAGCAAGTTTACCAGCAAAAGGAACCCAAGGGTCGAGCCAAAACTTTACATTTGTACCATCACCGACCCTCCAACAGATATTCTTTTGAACATGATTCCAGGCTGCACAGATCCCCTTGCAAGTGTTAGAACAACCATTCCTGAACTGAACCGAAGGAATAATGTTACTGCCACATTTATAACGGGCTTTCAACACCCTCACCCAAAGCTCCTCTGGATTTTTAATCAAACCCCAACCAAGTTTCGACATAAAAGCCAAGTTAGATAAGCGAGCAGAGCGAAGCCCCAGGCCGCCACAAGCTTTGGGCTTACACGCCTCCTCCCAATTGCTAAGGTGGCTTTTCCTCTTCTCCGGATTAGAGCCCCAAAGGAAAGATCTTGTGATGCTGTCCATTTTCTCACAAACCGGATTAGGTAGAAAGGTAGATTGCATTGCATATAAAGGGGTGGTAGAGATAACAGAAGAGCATAGGGTGATACGTCCCGCCAACGATAAAGAGTTAGTAACCCAGTTTACTAAGCTTCTTCAACAAGGAAGAGGTGAGGTGACTGAAATTCTTGGATGAAACCCTCTGATGATGGAGGGGAACACCTAAATATTTACCCAAATCATGAGTTATGGAAAAACCCAATTGGCTAGCAATATTAGAAGCCCTCACATGGTTAACGTTGGATGAAAAGAAGATTTTAGTCTTTTCCTTGCTGATTTTTTCGCCAGAGTTGTTACAAAAGGCATCTAAACACTCCATAATTATATCAACTTGGTCAGCTGAGGCTTCAGAGAAAATGAAGAGATCATCCGCAAAGCATAAGTGAGTAATACCAGGCCCATCTCTAGAAAGGTAAACAGGTTTCCAGAGACTTTTTTCCACTGCTGATTGAATGAGATGAGAAAGCCTTTCAATACAAATGACAAAGAGGTAAGGAGAGAGGGGATCTCCTTGTCTGATACCTCACTTTGGAGAAAACTCTCCAGTAGCCTCACCATTCCATAATATATTAAAGGAAGGTGAAGAAATGCAATGCCAAATAACTGATATCAGGTGATTGCTGAGGCCCAAATCCTTAAGAGAATCGAAAATAAAATTCCAGTCTAACTTGTCATAAGCCTTCTCCAGGTCGATCTTGATAGCCATGTAACCCTTGTTCCCTTTAGTCTTTCTCATCTTATGAATAATCTCCTGCGCAATAATGATATTATTAGAACCAGATATGCCCCTGATAAAACCACATTGAGTTGGGGCAATAACAGATGGCATGATAATTCGCAACCTGTTGGCAATCAATTTGGTCACCACTTTATAAACCACATTGCAAAGGCTGATAGATCGGAATTGCTTGACTGTCTCAGGAGCATCCACCTTGGGGATAAGAGTGATGAAAGTCTGGTTGATCTCCTTCACTATCTCAGGATTTATAAAGATTTTGTTAATCATTTCATAAAAGGAAGTACCAACCTGGTCCCATTGACTCTGGAAGAAGAGGGCATGGAGCCCATCAGGACCTGGAGCTTTGAGAGGACTCATGTTAAACAGGTTACTCTTAATCTCTTCATAAGAGACGGGTCTGTTAATAAAATTCCAATCCCTTTGAGACACACTAGGGAAGCCTCCTCTGAAAGGGAAAGGTCTAGGAGAAAATTCCTCCTCAAATAGCTCAACAAAAAAGTTTTTAACCATAAGCTTGAGGGTAGGGGTATCATGAATCATGCGACCATCAGCATCCTTCAAAGATAAAATGCAGTTCATCCTTCTCCTGTTAACAGTAGACCGGTGAAAAAATTTTGTGTTGCGGTCTCCTTGAGTGATCCAGTTAATTCTAGCCTTTTGAGCCCATAGAGATTCTTCTTCCAACAAGACCACCTCATATTCCCTCCAAAGCTCTTGTTGGAGCATTTCAAGAAAAGGGTTGTCCACGGATTGAAGGCATTTATGAATCCCCTGGAGCCTCCTTATTAATCGAGATTTTCTCCTAAGAATATTCCCAAAAACCTCATAATTCCATTTTCTAGCAGCAGAGCAGAACTGATTGATGTTAGAGCCCCATGAGAGATTGGGATTCCAATTATTAGTCACCAAATCTTTAAAACCTGCATGACCCAACCAAGCAGCCAAAAATTTGAATGGTTTTGGATTAGTAGACACCAATTCCATTCTCGCTCTCATCCAAAGAGGACTATGATCAGAGTTGAAAGATGGCAAATGGATCACATTAAAATCTTCAAACGAATTCATCCATTCATCATTAACTAAAGCTCTGTCGAGTCTCTCCTTTAGATTCCCTCTCCTCCAAGTAAAGAAAGGACCATGATAACCTGCATCTCTCAAAGAACAGTCATCAATGCAGTTTCTGAAATGAGTGCAGACTCGTCTAACTCTAGAGGAGCCAACAACCTCTTCTTCAGAGAGAATAGAGTTAAAATCCCCAGCCACCATCCAAGGCCCATTAATTGAACCATTAATATCTCGAATGGCTTTCCAGAGCTTCTCACGGATTACCCTTTGAGGTCTACCACAACAGGCAGTGAAAAACCAATTACAATCTCCAGGAGTCCCAATTTTCATATGGATGAATTGTTTATCATGAGCTAAGATATCTACTGACCAAATAGAGAGATCCCAGAAAACCCATACACCTCCAGCAAAGCCTTCTGCATCTACAATTAAAGTGGAGGACTAATTTGATTCACACATAGCTCTATGAATCCTAATGGAATGACAACCTTGGAGACTATAAATAATATTGTCTTTTCGTCTCCTATATTTCTCTTTGTTATTGTTATTAGTTTCACAATATGTTATCAGCACGATTATTACTCTATCATTGAGAGATCGAAGAATGAGAGAGTTTTTCAAACACCAATACAAAACTCTTAGGGGGCGTTTGGCACATTACTGTGGAAGATTACCGGTAATCTAGATTACCTTGTAGATAGATTATCTCCAATTAAATTATCGGTAATCCACATTACCATGTTTGGTATATAGAAATAACATTACTAGTAATCCACATTACCTTGTTTGGTACATTAAAAAGATTACAAGGTAATATAAGTATATTACTATAATACCCTCTTAATAATTATAAAATGAACTAATCAAATATAATTATATTATATATATTATTAAAATACCTTTTAAAATACACATAAAATAAATTAATCAAATATAATTATATTTTGAATTTAATATCAATATTTTCAATGTTGACAATAATATAATTATTTAATAAAAATTAAAATATATTAAAATAATTATAATATTCTTACAAAAGGTACAACATAGAAAAAGTAAATATAATGCAATAAGTTAAAAAAAAAAAACTCAATAAGAAATATTCTTGCAGCAGCAGGGCGGTGCTCCAGAAAGGCTGGGCGTGGTGCTTCGGAAAGGCTGGGCGTGGTGCTTCGGGAAGGCTGGGCACGGTGCTCCGGGAAGGCTTGGCGTAGGCGAGGTCGCGCGGAGCAGCAGCAGGTCGCGCGCAGTAGCAGCAGCAGGGCAGCACGCAACAGTAGGGCGAAGTGGTTAAAGGGGAAGGCGCGGTAGGTGGGTGGTTGATAGATTAGGATTTGTGTTACAGTAGTGTATTAGGAAATTATAAAACTATGAATAGTAGTGTAATTTGTTAGAGGGGTAATTGTGTAATAAAATAAATTAGAAGATTACCTGGGGGTGATAATCCAGATTGCCACCTGATATGGGGGTAATCTACATTACCACTTTGGAGGTAATGTGGATTACTCGGTAATCCACATTACCTCTGTCTTTATCAAAACAAACGAATCAATCTGGATTACCAGGTAATTTAATTGCAAGATTACCGGTAATCTATCCAGATTACCTCGTACCAAACGCCCCCTTACATCATATTTATATTTTCTGAAATTTTCACCGGTGGATTAGGCTAAAAATTTATGAGCATGTTCAAGACATGTTGTTTTTCAATATTGATCTCGCCTAACAACCTAGAGGTTGGTAATTTTTTTCTTTTTCTTGCATTCATACCTATATAATTCAGATGTTGTCATTCCTAGAAGTGAATGGTAATTACATCTTTATGTGAAAAATAAATAATGTTATGATTATTCTCAATCAGAATCGCTCCTAGAAGTGAGCAGCAACCGATCTTGCTCCAAGAAGTGAGCGTCATCTATTCCCATAAGTGAGCGGCAAACCGATCACCATCCCATAAATGAGCGGCAACTGATCACGTTCCTAGAAATGAACGACAAACAATCTCAATTAATCATGTTCCCAGAAGAGAACGACAAACAATCCCAATTAATCATGTTCCCATAAGAGAACGACAAATAATCCTTATTAATCTTGTTCCCAAAAGTGAGCGATAACAATTTTGTTCTTGGAAGTTAGTGACGATTATTCCATTCCAAAAGGAGTTATATCTCTATTAATGTGATTAGTCCAAAAGGTGGATATGTCAACTTGTCATTCCATGAAGTGAATGAATATTACTTTTTACACCAGATCAGAAGTGTATTATTGTATTTTTAAATGATAAATTGGTCCAAAAGGAGTTTTATATTTTACATTCCCTGAAGTGAATGTAACTTTAAGAATAATTTTGAATGTTAGTACTTTATTATTTATAATTAAGTACTCATATTCTCCTGAAGAGAATGAAATAATGAATTAATCATTTATTTATTTTCACGATTGATTTTATTTATAAAGATTTTGTAGATCTTTTGGTAAAATGCAAATAAGTGACATATATGATAAATATATGACATATATGATAAATATATGACATATATTTTTCTTAAATGAGTGCAATAGATTCTATTAAGTTCATTACAATCTTATCACATGTGAGTTATTTGATATGTCTTTATCACTTTATATGATCGTAATATAATCTTATCAATATTCTTGATTAATATATAATTAAATTGTAGTATATGATATTGATATTTTTGAAAATTGGCATATATTTGTTTATATTACCACCATGTCATGATTGTTAGTAATAAAGTGATTAAACATAACAATCTATTTTATCTTACACATGATATATTAATATTTTGATGACATATTTTATAATTTATGATTTAAGACTCTAGAAGTGCTAACACTATGTCTCTTGAAGAATAAACAATAGTTATAATTTGTCAATATAATTCTTTAGAGCAATGTAATTATTGAAAATTATAGTAGAATGAATATTTTGTTATTTAGATTATTTATATATATATATATATATATATATATATATATATATTATGTATTACTACTATTTACAAAGTCTTACAGATCTTTCTTTTATTCTAAAAAATATATATATTTCGTAAATAAGTATTATATTGAGATAGCAAGTGAAAAATACGATGAATACCTCTATATTACATCCCATGCTTCAATAAGGGAGTCTGATAAAAAAAATAAGTGTTTTTTCCTCTTAATCTATATTATAATGAAATTTCATGTAGTCGTAAACGAGAAGTTCACTAATAAAATGATTTTATCTTTTTGGCATGATCAATTGAGATATTATCAAAGAATAAGATTAAAGAATTTTTGAAAACTCATATGAGCATTCATTGAAGAACCACATAAGTTTTTTCAATGTAATGAGTTTTCTTTTGTTGTATGTTCTCAATTAAATATATATTTATATATTATATGGTCTTCACCAACAAAGATTGGATTTGAACTTCCTGTATTCCTAGAAGGAATTCAATATGATATATTGTAATACCTCGGGTATTCTGAGTTAGTTTGAGTAAGAGATCACGGTGCACCGGGAAGATAGAACCACGTGGGTCCCACCTCCCCACCCCTTTTCTTCTTTTCCTTTCTGTTTTTCTCTTTTCTTCCCTCACTCTCCCGTATCTCTCTCCCTCTCATTTCCCATTCCTCCATCTTCTTCCTCATCTCTCTTTTCTCTCCAAATCCCTCACCCACACTTCTTAATCTTCAAGATCCAAGTTAGCTTTGCTCATCTAGTGTATTGTGGGTAAGTGTAGAGTATTTCTTTTTCTCCATTGATGTCTATTTCTCTCCAATCTCGGTTTTGGGGTTTTTAGGGTTTAAATTGGGGATTTTGATTTTGTTGAGAATCTGAGGTTTATGATGTGTTCCCTAGGGTCTCAACCAACTAGGGAAGCTCCAGGTAACTCGTCCTAGCTCCGGGTGGTGTCTTGGAGCTCATTGGAGTAATTTGTGAGTAATGGGTTATTTATGGTTTATGTTTGATTTTGAACAATATTGTGAATTTCTTGCTATGATAGCTGATAGGGACTGAGATTGGTTGATATATAACTGATATTGTATGTTGGTTGTGTTTGATTTGGGTGGGTTGTGGTGAAAATGTGGATTTGGAGATGAATTTCGCGTGATTTTCTGCAGAATTTCATTTCTGACCCAGGCTGTAATCGATTACTGCGGGATTGTAATCGATTACAGGAGGCCAATTTTTGTAAAAGATTTTCTCAGAACGAAATTTGAAGAAGGTAATCGATTACAGATGTCTGTAATAGATTACAACTGCACTAAAACACCATTTTTAAGACTTTAACTCAAATCTTTATACATTTAAGTTACGTTTTCAAATCCATATGTTCACCACTACCCCAAACTTGATATTGGACTGTTTATGATGTTATTATGACGATGATGCGAATATGATGCGATATATGAATACGGAAAGATATTAATTAAAGGATGATTAAGATTGGTTGGTTCGGCCTGAGGGAGGGCATAGCTCACGGGGTCGAGTTTTAATAAAGTCTGAGGAGGAGCTAGGCTCTCGGGACTAAAGTCTGAGGAGGGGCTGGGCTCCCGGGATCTCTAATAATAAATACCCTCGTAATAACAAAACATAAGACGAATTGCGGAATGTGTTGCATGGTGATTATGTGAAGAATTGCTACGGTTGTATATGTGATCATGATATTGTTGCATAAACTGTTTTTAATCTATTATTCACTGAGCGTATGACTCACCCATTCATACAAACCATTTTCAGATTCAGGTGCAGATCAGGAGGCGAGTCCTTCCGTTCCTCCAAGCTCTTAGCTTTGGTGAGCCTCGATGTTTAGAGGCGTTAGGTTATTTTCCATTATGTCAGTAGTATGCTCCATAGGTTTACAAACATGATTGTCTAAGTTATGTATGTGTTGTAAGTCTAATTAAGACTTGTTGATTTTATGTTGGATCATGTTAGCTTATGGATTAAGCAGGATGTTATGACCATATATTATGTATTATGGATTTAGGGGTGATACCTTGAGAACCCCATTATGCCTATGGATTTTATGTATGTATGCATGTTAAAGTAGTTGTGGTCATTATTGTTTAGCTGGAGTGATGTGTGGATTACAGGTTAAGGCTGACATGGGACTCGGTGTCCCATATGCCGGTCACGATCCGAGTTGGGTCGTGACATATATGTGGATTAATTCATCCACCATGTGGAACTTTCAAATACTTATGATAGATGCATCTATGAAATGATCACATATGTGCTCATTATGATCTCGCGACCAGAAGTTCGTGATATACTTGCGCAAGTTGTTAAGAGCACTAATTTTGATAAATAATAAAAAAGGTGATATGGTGAATTTATTTCTCAAGCATTTGATGTTTGTAGGCCAATATTGTATAGATCGAAAGGATTGATCGGTCTAGCTACAATGACCGACTTGCCCCTAGAAAAGCTTATCATCTACCGGTAAAGCTGAGGCATAAGCTCCATCAGAGAAGGAAATCCAAGAAAAGGCCAGGAGTAGTCATGCACAAGTTCGACCCCATGGAGAGCCTTGCTAGTTAAATAAAGTGGAATATGCTCTCATTCTTCTTCTTTTACTAAGGCTACATCAACTGCCACACTCCCGACTAAGAGATATACAACTAACTCTTCTTTGACCTCTGACTTACTAAGGGTGGGGGTGTTATCAAATATCTCTTGAGTGATTGGAAGGTCGCGTCACATTGTATCGACTAGGTGAACTCTTTATCCTTTCAGAGGATATCGTAGAGTGGTAGCGACTTCTTTGCTGAGAGGGAGAGGAACCTGAACAGGCAAGCCAGTCAGCCTGTGAGTTTCTCCACTTCCTTATTGCTTTTTGAGCTCAACATCACAAAGATTTCTCTGCACTTCTTTGGATTTGCTTCGGTATCTCTATTGGTTAACATGAATCCCAAAATACTTCTCCGTGTTCGAAACAAATGCACATTTAACCGGATTAAGTCGCATTTGATGCTTTTTGGGGCTATTTAAGATGACTATGAGGTTGTAGATTAGAGTATTTACTTCAGAAGTCTTTACTAGCATGTCATCAATATAGACTTCCATCACCTTTCCGATGTGCTCTCTAAAGATTTTGTTCATAAGTCGTTGGTAGGTTAACCTGGCATTATTCAACCTAAATGACATGAGTTTGTCGCAATAGTTCAAAATGAGGGTGATGAAGGTCGTCTTTTCTTCGTCTTTCAGGACCATAGACATCTAGTTGTATCCCAAGTATGTGTCCATGAAGTTTAAAAATTTGTACTTGAAGGCCGCATCGACGAGAGGGTGATCTACGCACATTGTGATTTTGCCATTTGTCTTTGGGACAAGAACAGCATTGGACGACCAGGTCAGATATTGGACCTCTGATCTGAGTGTGTGACTCATAGCAAATCAATAATTTATAAAACTAACTTCACCATCAATGCAATATAGTGGAAACCTAAGTTGTCTCTTGGGGAAGGAATTCAATTGATTCTAAGAAAAAAAAGTTTTTAAAGTAATGATAAAGAATTAAAGCAATTAAAATGAATTGGAATCAACAATAAAGAAATTACATGTATACTGAGTTCTTTGGATTAGGATTTCAAATCATCGGTTAAATTTGCTAAGTATTAATTCAGTGGATATGTGTAGTAAATTATGTAAATCCAACAATGACAACATGTAATTCTACTCTAGACAATGCAATCGCATTGAATAAAAAAATTGATCAACACATGCAAAGGGTCCAAGAATCATGGTTAATAAACACATGTTAATTTAAATATCAATTACCACATCCTAATTTTGATCCTAATTAAATTCAATTTCAATTCTTTATCATATGAACAATTCAAATAATAATAATTAAATCATATCATACAAGAGCATATATTGAATCATGCCACAAGGATCATGCAAACACAATATCAACATAAAGAAAGAAAGAAGAGAGACTGAAAAACTAAAATAAAACTTGCATACTAGAACCCAAACCTCAATTTAATCAATGTCCTCAAATTTTTGTCTATTTTATTAATTAGCAACATTCATAATGTATAATAAAAATGTTAAGTATCGTTTGAGTGTTTTGATGGATCTATATGTAGGGAGATTTTTGTCTTTTAAATATTATTCATTCGATACATTATTCTCTGATTATTTTTTTATCCTTTGATTCGGATACTATGAATTTCAATACTATATTCATGGGAAGGAATATGCTAATATATCTTTGGTTAGGATTAATATACCACCAAAGTAATGTGAGAGCAATGTCTTCAAAATCATGTGAAAAGAAGACTTATATATATATATATATATATATATATATATATATATATCAAATAACTTGAGAATTTATGAACTATATATATAAAGTAAAATATGCATTGAAATGAAGGATAATTTCTTTTTCATACATAGAACAAACCACACACCATGAATCATCACATAGAAAATAAATTTGTGAAGATCACAAAACCATAAAGACTTATGATTGTACCTTCACATTTACACACAAGACACACACACACACACAAAACGAATCTTAAAAGCACTTAATTGTAGAACAGAATAACAAGCATAAGATTAATGGCACTTATTTTTTTGAATCCTTTCAAGGGAGTAATGGGTTTGGCCAAAAGCCATTATTTTGGAGATTGGCATCACCAAATGGCATAGTCTCATCCCCATTTCCATTGATCAAATCCATGAACCAATTCTTTGGCACATTATCAGCAACAACTGAAGAGGCAGAAGCAGAAGCAGAAGCAGAAGCAACATTATTCATCTCCAACCCATTATTATTTCCATGATGATCCATAAGAGTCAATTCCTCACTCTTAGCCACTGTCAATAATCCCAATGGTAGTGTTGGTGTTGTTGTTTGGTCTTGGCCTTGGCCTTGGCTTAGATTCATATTCTGAGCCCTCTTGTTCAGTGTTTCCAACCTCCTACCAATGTCCTTCAAGTTCTGGTCAATCAACCAAGCAAGATCATTCAAATCAACCATTGAGATGTTGTTATGAATGATCTTCCCAACACTAAGGTACTGAAACATGAGTTGTGTCATCTCTTTCTCCCTATTCTCCTTCCTTATCTTCTTCACCTGCTCCTTCGCCTTAAGGATCCTCTGTTTCAGGAAAGTCTCTTGGTTCACCATCTTCTTGCTCTGCTCCAATTCAGGCATGTTCCTGAATTTCGCAAGCACCCTTTGGACACCCCATGGTGTTGGCCAAACCTCAGGTTCTGGGTCATAAGGGCTATAAACTATAGCACAAGCTTCGATTCCACAAAGGGTGCTTAGTTCATCAACCTTCTTCAAAAGCCCCTTCTTTCTCTTCTTGTATGTTGCCTTCCGAGCAGAGTCATTCACTATGAATGCAAGCTTCACCTTCTTTCTAGTCATGGTTTTGGTGATGCTGAACAAAGAGAGAAAATTGGGGGAGCAGAAAATTTCAGAGAATTGTTGTTTGGTGTGGTTTTTTCTTGTCACATAAATCTCTTCTTTATATAGACCAAAATCGAGGTACTATATGTTGTATGACTAAGCAGAGATTGTCACCTTAAGTGCATTTCCTTCCTTGAAGATATATGGAATCAAGCACATTTATGGTATTGAAGTTTTAGAATTCAGAAACGTGTTTCTTTTGGATTTTTTTAAGGGAAGAAATCACTTTTTTGACAGAATATTATATAGAAAAAATGGATTCTATATATTTCGATAATGTTTTTTAAAAGAGAAAAAGAATACTTTTTGGGGGGAAAAATCAGTTTTTTAATAAAAAATTATATTGTGCAATATCAATTTTTTTTAACAAAATCTAAACAGACACACCCTATAATATGAGTAAGTGATTTAATCAATTGGCTTATTAGTGTGAAGGGATTTGGTGTATAGTATACTAAGATTCTTGTTCTAAATATTGGATTCATGCAATGATAGATTCTAATAGCATTTTGTTGACAGTTGTTAATTGGTATGCAAGATTCTTAATAAGTAAGTATCATCAGTGGCGGATCCATATATACATGTATGGGGCTTATGCCACCACTAAACTTTAACTTTTTTAGTTTAAATATATATAAATGTATATATTTTGTTTTCATTGTATTATTAAACTTGCTTCCACATTAAAAAAAATTGAAAAACATCATCTTATATTTATATATATTAGCGATGTAATATTTTTGCCCCCACTATTAAAATTTTCTGAATCCGCCACGAAGTATCATCAATTTATGGTAGAGGAGTAAAAAATATTTATCATAAGATCATTTCACATGAAATTTTACTGATACTTTTCCTACAATAAAGGTATTAAATTAATATGTCTCTAGCTAGATATATTATTATTATTGTTATAGCCCGAATTGGATTTGGCTTGAAAACAAGAAGCGCAACACGAGCCGAAACATATGGGCCGTCTTGAGTCAACTGAAGAGAATGAATCTCGACTAAAGAATAAATTCTTAGCCAATAGATATGTTTTAAGGAAAAAAAACTCTCATAGTACATCAAACATCAGCCACAAATTAATGTAACTAAAAAAAGTTTTCAAATAAACTTATATAATCATGATGTGAGTATGTATTAAAAGGAAAATAAATTTGATCCCAATTATTGAAGATTCTATTATTAATGATGAGATATTGTACAATTAAATTACAAGATTCACAAAATTATATCAAATCACAATTAGGGAAGTTACAATCTTTTTTTCTGGTTGACGTACCGTTTGCAAAATTGTCTTCATCACATGAAAGCAAAACAATGTGTATTTATCGACATGTATATTTCATTACATATTGTATGTGTATTTTATGATATATGATATGCGTAATCCCTTATATATAGTATGTGTATTTCACTAGATATGATATGTGTATTTCTTCATAATTGGTGTGTGTAATTGGTATGTATAATCTCTTATATATAGTACGTGATTTCACTAGATATGGTATGTGTATTTCTTCATAATTAATATGTGTTATCCCTTATATAGAGTATGTGTATTTCACTAGATATGATATGTGTATTTCTCCATAATTGGTATGTATAATTGGTATGTGTAATTGATATGTGTAATCCCTTATATATAGTACGTGTATTTAACTAAATATGGTGGTATGTGTATTTCTTCATAATTTGTATGTGTAATTGGTATATATGTCTAATCCCTTATATATAATACATGTATTTCACTAGATATGGTATGTGTATTTCTTTCAAATTAGTATGTGTAATACTTTCCGGCCGCATTTTTTTTATTTGAACTTTTCTATAAATATGGATAAAAAATAAATAGTAAAAATATAATGTGAAAGATCTAGAGGTTAAAAGAGAACAGAAATAGAGATAATTATTATCTCTATTTATTTATTTTAATAATTTTATAGTTTTATTTTAGTACGTGTATTTCATCTTAATTTAGCAAGAATATTACGTTAGAATATAAAGTATGAAGATGATTTGAAGAAGAGATTATTTCCTTTTTAGGTAAATAGATAATTTCCATTTTTAAACAGAAATTACACAACAATAAAAATATATATCTACTTTAATTGCACAATAAATCTATGTAATTAATTATATTCTTTAATATATACATAATTTATTTGATGGTTATGTTGTTGACTACTTCTTGACGTACACATAGCATAATTGTTTAAGAAAGCCAGTCGAAGATGCCGAGTCAAAGAGAAAGATCTTAGTTGAGTCAAATAATATGATTTTAGTCGAGTTGAAGCCAATCAGTTGTGCAGGAATGGATGTATTTAACAGTTGTAAGAATTCAGGAAAGATGGACACGAAACTGAGCTAATAGATGATCATGATCATAAAAGTAGGAAAGTATTGGGCAAAACATCGAGACATGACCGAGGAAAAAGCTGAATAATATGAGACATATAAAAACTCTTAGGAGAAAAAGATTTGGCATCTATGGATCAATTTATTCAAATTATTGTTCTATTCACATTTAGTTTATATTTTCTTTCATGTTTGTGTTAGAGTAGTTTAACATCCAAATAAATTCAAACATTTTCGATGTAATTGGAAGTTTGTCAATTAATAAAAAGTTGTCATTCAAATTCATTCTTCTCTTTTGCTTAGTCCAAATTCTTATTTTTTTTCCATTGAACTTTGAAGGATCCCCTGCAGAAGGGTAGACTTCAGTCTTCAAAATTAAGGATGCGTTTGTTTTCTCTTTTTTGGCGTCAGAGTCAAAAAGTCATTGTAATCAGTGACATTGGAGACAGAGTCAATAGAGTTATTGTAGTCAGTTTTATATTTGGTAAAACAGTTAGAGGTAGAGTCAGAGTCACAAAAATGGTGAAGCTGCCAAAATTACTCAAATTACCCCTAAACTTAAAAACATCACCTTGATCATCACCATCATCATATCATAACCAAATAACCTAAAAATTAAAAGCACACCAAATAGAAAGCAATTGTTGGGAAAGGTACCAGAAAATAATTGATTACAACGGAATAAAACATTTCCCTCTTGAATGAACCTGTGAGAAGGGTAATATGCAGTAGACCAAATAGACAATAATTCCAAAGTGCAAAAATAAACAGTAACAACCAGAGAGAGTGCACACCAATATTTTTAACGTGGAAAAATCTCCAAATGACAGGGACAAAAAACCACGGGACCTAGTCTAGAAAATATTCCACTATAAAATTATCCCGAGTACAACCAATAACCTCAACAAAATAGGTTCCAGAACAATGACCTACTCTCTACCAAATTAGTGGAAATAAATCACCTAACCAGTGAAAATCAATCACCTAGACAGGTATAAATCGGCTACCCAAACAGTGAAAGAGTAAAGATCCGAATATGCCAGGTGAAAGGGCACAACACTAGGAACAAGTGGCTAAAATTTCATAAGCAACGGAGCTCAAATGAAGCTCTGGTCTGAACTGGCAGAATGAAAAATGAAGGCGAATGACGAACAGGCGCCTTGCTCTTCTCTGCTCTCGGGTTCTCACTCTCTCACAATGTCTGTCTTTTGAAAATTGAAAGAGAAATTAAATGGGCACAAGTGCCCTTGACTTTTCAACACCTTTTTTTTAAATTTCTTTTAATAATAATAATAATAATAATAATAATAATAATAATAATAAAAACAAGAGTACGTGGCCATTAATTTGAGGGAGGCCCACACAACAAACTCCCCCCCTCCCCCACGACTCAAATAGGGGCACAGATCAAACCAGCAGCAATGCGACAATCTTCAAACTTCATCTTCGGCAATGACTTTGTCAACATATCAGAACAATTGTCATCGGTGTGAATCTTTTCAAGTTCTATCACCTTCGAATCCAAAACATCACGAATCCAATGATATCGCACATCAATGTGCTTAGATCTACCGTGAAAAGTGGAATTCTTGCCCAGATGAATAGCACTCTGACTGTCACAAATAAAACATATATCTCCTGAGTAAAAACAAGTTCTTGCACAAATTTGTTCATCCAAAGCAATTCTTTACATGCCTCAGTAATAGCAATGAACTCAGCTTCAGTTGTAGGAAAAGCAACACATTTTTGCAACTTAGATTGCCAAGCCACAGCTCCCCCTGCAAAGGTAATCAGATAACCAGAAGTAGACTTTCTAGAATAAACATCCCCTGCCATGTCAGAATCAATATACCCACAAAGAATAGGTTTCCCAATTCCAAAACACAGTTTCAAACCAGAAGTACCACGGAGATATCTCAATATCCACTTCACTGCTTTCTAATGCTCATTACCAAGATTGGAAAGAAAACGACTGACAACACCAACAACATGAGCTATATCAGGCCGAGTGCAAATCATTGCATACATCAAACTTCCTACTGCAGATGCATAAGGAACATGTTGCATATCTTCTTTTTCTTTATCACTAGAAGGAGCATGCCTAGTGCTAAGCTTAAAGTGAGAAGCTAGAGGCGTACCTACCACTTTAGCTTTATCCATGCCAAACCGCTGAAGTACCTTTTCAATGAACTTTTCTTGAGATAGTCATAGCTTCTTGGACTATCTGTCACGAGTAATACGCATCCCAAGAATTCGTTTTGCTGGTTCCAAGTCCTTCATTCAAAAAGACTTGTTAAGCTCCTTTTTCAACCTGTCTATTCTAGACAAATTCTGACCAACAATCAACATTGAATCAACATAGAGCAATAAAATGATAAAATCATCATCAGAGAATTTCTGCACAAAAACACAGTGATCAGAGGTGCTCTTCTTGAATCCATGTTCAATCATAACCGACTCAAATTTCTTGTACCACTGCCTCGGGGCTTGTTTAAACCCATACAAACTCTTCTTCAATTTGCAGACATAATCCTCTTTGCCTTTTACCACAAAGCCTTCAGGCTGCTCCATGTAAATTTCTTCCTCCAAATCACCATGAAGGATAGCGATTTTCACATCCATCTACTCAACCTCTAAATCAAGACTTGTGATACCCCGTATCATAGTATCCCTTAGGAAGGACTCTCTTTAGGACACGTCAGTACACGTCAGCAAGTTGCTGTCAGAGGGGACTCGCTAGCGAGCAGACAGCTTCCGCTAGCGAGTAGTTGGTCGCCAGCAACCACCTGTAGGTCGCTAGCGATGGGACCTAGTCCCACATCGTACAGAACGCGCGTCAAGGCGTTGCTGTCAGAAGGCGCTCGCTAGCGAGCAGCCGGTGCTCGCCAGCGAGGAGCTTGTCGCTAGCGAACGTGTCCTTGTCGCTAGCGACCAAAACGAAGTCCCACATTGGTTAAGTTTGGCTCAGCCTTCTCCCCCTCACCCTATATATATGAGAGGTATTTTCACCTCACAACTCACATCTCACGCTTAGCCTTTACAAAGCAGTGCTTTGGGCATCCTTCGTATTGAGGATAGTGTGAGTTCGACGTTTTGGGGATACTCTGCTAGAGCGATTCCCGACGGTGAGTAAAAGTCGTTTTTGCCCTTTTCTGCGTGGTGGTCGCCAGCGAGCAGGAGGAGCTCGCCAGCGTCCTGGCCTTCGCTAGCGAGAGTCAGTAGCTCGCCAGCGAAGGTGTGAAACGCAGCAACAGTTCAACGTTTCGTTCTTTCTTCTTTAAGAGGTTCTGATGTGTCTTTTCCACGACAGGTGCAAATACGGTTCCAGTAGCTGGGGACGGAGCGTTCGGTCCTCTTCAGTCTCAGGATTATCCAGGTGAGTGGAGATCTTGTATGTAGTTCAGCATTTACAGCATATATTTTTTTGTATGATCACTAGTTAATTAGGTAAGATAATAATAAGTTATATATATATTGCATGTGTTTGTATGTAGTAGGAGTAGTAGTAGTAGTTAGTAACATGTTAGGTGGTTAGGTGTAGTGATATGCTAGGTGGTAGTGACTTAGTAGGTAATTATAGGAATTTAGTTTACCAAGTTATGTTATGTTATTTATATTGATTGGACTGGATGTTATATATTTCTATATACGTCATGATAACATGTGATTAATTAAAAGATAATAAATGTAGTTAAAGCTTATGATATGATATGTGATGATTGAATTACTTGCTGACTGTCTTGAGTAATCACACCACCCTGATTAGTATATGTCAGACGCTATGGCCGGAGGTCAGATCCCGGTATCTTAGTATGGTGTGCTAGTTAAGAGTGAGCCGCCCAAGCCCGCCAAGCATGTTCCGATCCCGGTTACCGGACAGCTTGGTGACAAATACACCCTTCATGGGGCAGTTAGGGACTATACTCTAGACGCGTGCTGAGAGTTAGTTCACAGATGCATATACACATATACAGTTACACAGATGTAGGCTTGGGTTGCTTTAGTGTGATAACTCGACAGGATTGTTTGATTTGATGATAACATGCTTGTATGTGATATATATGTTGTGAGTGTTGCATTGCATGCTTTATCCCATCACTGAGTTGATGACTCATCCCTCGTCAACCATGTTGTTCAGAGTACGATCCTGCCACAGACGAGGAGCCCCTGATCCAGTAGAGGTCACAGCTATCATCCTTGGTGAGCTCTGCTTCTGACGTGGAGCCTTTCAGCTTTTCCTTTGTTTAGATTTTCATTTCAGTTTAAGTCGTGGTATTTGAACAATTTTGATTATGTAATAGTTGCTCCAGACACTAGAGGCAGGACTCCTTTCAGTTTATGTTTTAGTTACCCTTACAGTACAGTTATGATTTAATTATGATAAACAGTATTTACAGTTATGTCAGTTAACAGTTATTCAGTAATTATTATGATTTAATGTTCTATCTCAAGGTCCTAGTAGCGTGTTCGTTGGGTTAGTGCCCTTCGCACGGACACCCCTAAGTAGCGGGGTGTTACAAGACTAACTGCCAAACCAAGAACAACTCGAATAGAAGACATTTTAACAACAGGAGAGAAAATTTCATCAAAATCAATATCTTTTTTTTTACGGTAGTCTTTGACAACCAAACGAGCTTTGTATCGTGGAATAGAACCATCATCACCGGTCTTCAACCTGTAAATCCATTGATTCTCCAAAGCTCTCATGTCCTTAGGCAACTTGACCAACTCAAATGTGTGGTTATCACACAATGACTTAATTTCATCATCCATTACATTAACCCACTTTTTCTTGTTCTCACTCTCCTTAGCCTCTTCGTAGCACTCAGGTTCTCCCCCGTCAGTGAGGAGTACATAATCCTGAGATGATTAGTGAGTAGAAGAAAAACGTTGTCTAGAGGACCTCCTAAGAGGAACAATAGGCTCAATAACATCATCACCATCATCAACAATCTCAAATGGAACATCAGGAGTATGAGTTTGAGTATCAACATCATTACCAGTATTTGCTACATCAGGCATATGAGTCTCAGGAGCTGGATCAAGATCAACCAAACCATCAGGAGTCTTCGAATTCTCTGCCTTGTTAATGTCTTCAATGGTCTGATCCTCCATGAAAACAACATCACGACTTCGGATGAGCTTCTTCTCAACAGGATCATAAAATCTATAGCCAAATTCATCATGACCATAACCAATGAAGATTCCCTACCTTGTCTTGACATCTAACTTGGACCGTTCATCTTTCGGCACATGTACAAAAGCCTTGCACCCAAAAACACGTAGGCGGTCATAGGAGACATCCCTCCCATACCAAACTCTGTTAGGAACATCTCCCTGCAAAGCAATAACAGGAGATAAATTTATAACATGTGCAGTAGTATATAAAGCCTCACCCCAGAAAGATCCAGGAAACTTTGCTTCAGAAAGCAAACATCTGACTCTCTCCATCAATGTCTTGTTCATCCTTTCCGCCAAGCCATTGAGCTGAGGAGTCTTCGGGGTGTTTTCTGGTGTCGAATGCGCTGCTGTTTGCAATTGTCAACAAAAGGTCCAATAAATTCGCCACCATTATCAGTGTGGATACACTTCAGTTTCTTCCTTGTTTCTCTCTCAGTGGAAGCCTGAAATTGTTTGAAAACACTGAGTACCAATGAACACTGAAATCGTTTGTACTGGATGAATGCTTCTAAGAAAATAACTCTATCTATTTATCATTGAGAAGAACTTCTAAGAAAATAACTCTAGCTTCTCAGAAGCTAAAGTTAGTTTCGAAGAAGAATGAAGTAACTTCTGAATAAAGTTCTAAACTTCATCATAAGACCTCTCCACATATCAAACAAAATATTTACATTGTACTTAAATTGTTATCATCAAAAAGGGGGAGATTGTAAGCTCTAGAACCCTTCTAAGAGAAATTAAGATTTAAAAATTTCTCCTATTGAACTCAAATGTTTTAATGATAACAATCTGAAGTCAATGATAAAAATTTTGGTTGATAAAGGCTAATGTGTGCATTAAGTGGATTCCAGAAAGCTTAATCAAAAGAGAAGAACAATCCAATCGGCTAAGCCTTAATCTTGCAAAGTAACCTTAAAAAGAAAGATTAATCTGAAGCTTAGAATAACCCAAAAAGGGTGACTCATAAGCTACAAGGTGAAAACGCATGAGTGAGTGAAGAACAAAATTCAGAATCAAAAAGGGCCTCTCAGAAGGCTATGTCGAATTTTGGTCTCAGAAGGTCTTCAACTCAAAAGCACCTTCACTCAGAAGGCTCATCACTCAGAAGGTCGACCTCTCTCAGAAGGCACCCTCTGGAAGTGATCAAGTCTCACGACCTGAAATGAAAGGGAAGTTCTCAACAAGTTCAGAACATTCTCAGGAAGTCATTGGAAGTTGTGCACTGTGCAAACTCTGAAAAGTTCCAGGATTTGCGCTGACAGTGTAGGGAGCCGTTCTGAACCTAGGATTGAATCAAAGTGCAAAAACTCTGCCAAATTGCCGAATCGTTTGAAACTTAAGAAAACTTTTCTATCAGAAGCACTTAGTCTTTTGAAAAGAAAACTTTGAAAAAATCTTCTAGTTCTTTAATTGTTTATTCTTACACTTGCGTAAGTCATCACTAGAAGTCTATCAGAGTTTATCTTAGTTGCATCTAAGTAACTTGATAGTGGATTTTAACTTAAAACGCCATTTGTGAAAAATTCTAAGTCCTCGGCTGTGAGGCATTCAAAGTCCTCAAGTGTTGAGGCAAGTTGAGTCCTTGATTGTTTGAGGCAGTGAAAGTCATATAGTTTGAGGCAAGGAAAGTCCTTAGGATTAAGGCAAGTCAAGTCCTCTTGTGTTTGAGGCAAGGAAATCCCCCTCGGGTTGTGAGGTGGTAAAAATCCTTTACAGATTGTAAAGATGTTGGTTGTCTGGGAAGGCACAAGAAGAAGAATATCTAAGGAACTTTCAACTGAAGGTTGAGGACTGGAGTAGGCTAAGATTGAGCCGAACCAGTATAAAATTCTTGTGTGTTTTTCTCTCTATCCTTAAACTCCTTTAGTTTTGAAAAACTCAAGAACCTTCAGTTTAAATACTAAATCTTCAGAACCCATCTTTTAACTTAATCAAACTTAAGTTAAAAATCTTTGAGAACTAAACTGTAACTACTTCTTAACTTCTCAGAAGTCAACTCTCTCAGAAGGCAAAGCTTCTCAGAAGCATTCCCTTCTCAGAAAATCTTCCGCTGTCACTTAGATGGAATTGCTTCTAAGTACAGTTTTCTAAGAACTTGGGTTTTAGAAAAATATTTTAAAAATACCAAGCACGATTCAACCCCCCCTTCTCGTGCAAACACACACCTTTATATTGTATTTGAGATTGTTTAATTTCTTATACATATTCTGAATCACAAATTGGCTTGATATATTTGTTTTGAAATCAACTTTTCAACAAGTTCAAAAGACTTGATTGATTTCATAATTTCAGAAAGTATCTTTTAGCATCAAGATTTGAGAAAGTGAAAAAAGATTGACACAACCAATTCACCCCCTCTTGGGTTGTGAATCATTAATCTTGAGAAATCATAACTCGCACCACCACCAACACTTGTCAACCAATAGCCCTTTTGATTTTTTACCTTAACACAGTTAAGTGCTCAACCCCTAAGGCCTCAGCTCTGATGCCAATTGAAGGTGTGTGTTTGCACGAGAAGGGGGGTTGAATCGTGCTTTTTAAAATATTTTTTAAAAACCTTTTGCTTAGAAAACAAGTTTAGAACAATAATGTCCTTCCGAGTAGCAGCAGAAATGTTTCTAAGTAACCTAAGCTTCTGAGAGACCTAAGTTAACTTTCTGAGTAATTAGCCTTTCTAAGTAAGTAAGTGATTGTTTTTAAGAAATAGTTTAATGAAACTTCTTACTTACTTAGACTAGAGATTTTATAACTTAGAAGGTTGATTGTATATTGTTTTCTTAATGATTTAAAATAACAAAGAGGTTTGAGAAGAGATATTCACACATAAATAGTTTTATACTGGTTCAGTTAACTTCAACCTACTCCAGTCCTCAACCTTCATTGAGAGTTCCTTAGATATTCTTCTTAAAGTTCATTCTCAGGCAACACCACCTTTACAAACCGTAAAGGATTTTTGCCACCTCAAACCCGAGGGGGAATTATCTGCCTTAGAATCCTTCTAAGGACTTTTGCCTCTAACACTTGAGGACTTTTCTTGTGTTTACAACCAAAGGATCTATGCCTCACACATTGAGGGTTTTCCTTGCCTTCAATCAAAGGACTTTTACAAATGGTTTTAGTTTTGAAAGATTATTTCAAAAAACTACCAAGTACTTAGACGCAACTAAGATTAAATCTTGATAGACTCCTAGAAGATTGTTAGCTCTAGAACCCTTCTAGACCAGTTTCACATGATCAATCATATTGGATTGGTTTTGAATGATGAAAATCAATACATGAAAGTTTATTTTATTTAAAACAACACACAAGTGGTCCTATGATGCAAGCAATAAACATCTAAGAAGCATAATCCCAAGAGGTTTAAGAAACTACGTTTAGAAACATAATGTCCATAAGCACAAAGGTCAGAAGCACAACGTTCAGAAGCTGAGTTCACTCATGAGAAGCTAGAACTTATGCTTAGAAGCTAAGTTCACTCATGAGAAGCGAGAACTTGTGTTTAGAAGCTAAGATCATTCATAAGAAGCTGAGATTAATGTTGAGAAGCTAAGATCATTTATAAGAAACTAGGATTAATGTTCAGAAGCTAAAGTTCATTCATGAGAATCTAAGATTAATGTTGAGAAGGTAAGAATCACTCATTGGAAGCTCAATATTGACATAAGAGGCTGCACAACACATGAGAAACTGAGAAGCCAAATTCATGACTTCAGAGGCTAAGAGAAGCTGCAAGACTTGAGAGGCTATCACGCTTGAGAAGCTATTACCTTGAGAAGCAAACATAGTTAAGAAGCAAGGTAATGAAGAAACACTTCAACAAAAAATAATAAAGTCATAAAATTGTTTTATAAATTTGAAGAAGAAAGTTTTCATTTTCCACTATCTAAAGTAGATACAAATAAAGAAAGCTTAAAACACCAAGCAAGAAACTAAGAAGTTATCTTACAACCATCAAGAAGCTACAATCAATCTTCAGAAGCTCAAAGGTGTCACTATTGTGCACAACACATGCTCAGAAAATAACACAAAATATTTCTACATGCTTAAATATTATTATTTGTGCTGATATATATTGTTTCAATGCATAAAGTAATGGTGTGTCTCACTTTTGCTATGAACGTGACAACAAAGCTGGAAAGTAATGGTCAAATACACTTAGTGCTCACAAGAAAGAATATTTATTCAAAAGCTGAAGGCCACTACGAGAAAAAGGAACTTTACAACACTCATAAAGTGTCACGCGGTGGAAGCATACAAAAACTCTTTGAAGAAAACAAATATATTTTTGCTTCCAAGTAAACATGGAATAGAAATATTCTCCACTGTTAAATACTCAACGAATACATTCTTGAAGGTTATAAATACGGTACAACACAATGAAGAAGGTTGGTTGAAAACGGAGCAACCAAGAGGAAAAATATAATACACTTATGAGAGTTGAAGCCCGAAGAAATTCTCTAGTATGAGAATTAAAAGACTAATACATTCTTTCTTAGCCAATATCCTCACTATGTGAGCTATTCTATTTGAGTGTTTCTTATTTACTTTCTTTGGAAAGTATTTTGTAATATCTCTTAAATTGTACTCAAATGTAATATCCTTGTTGTAGCAAGTTCATTATTAGGAGCTAATTGAGAAGAAAGCTTGGTTGCATCTAAGCTTTCAATCATTCAACTGTGAGTCTCTAGACTCTAAATCTATCTTTGTGAAAGAGTAAAGTCTTTCTTAGATTGAGGAAGCTAGTGTAAAAGTCCAGCTTCTGAAGTCTCATCCCACACGTAATACTTTGCTTCTCAAATCAACTTATCCTTTTGGGATTTTGAAAAATGTGTAAGGATGGTTTTGGCAACAGATAATTCGCAATGTCTGCGAACCAAGGCAAAGTAGTTTTGATGCTCAAAATACGCTCATCTGGAAAACGATCATCCAGTGGGATCGGGTCATCGGGTAGATGCTCGACCCTGCTAAGATGATCGGCTACCAAATTGTGGCACCTGCTCTTATCTTTTATTTCCAAATCAAACTCTTGCAGAAGCAACATCCACCTAAGAAGGCGGGGTTTCGCATCTGGCTTCTTCAGCAAGTACTTTAGAGCAGTGTGGTCTGTGTACACCACCACATGAGATCTAGGAGATATGATCTAAATTTTTCAAGGGCAAAAACAATTGCCAAAAGCTCCTTCTCAGTGGTGGCGTAGTTAGACTGCGCCGAGTCCAAAGTACGGGAAGCATAGGAGACAATGCAAGAAATCTTACCATCGCGCTATGTTAGTGCGGTACCCACAACATAGTTTGACGCATCGCACATGAGTTCGAAGGGGAGCTCCCACTTCTGAGGTTGCACAATCAGTGCGGAAGTCAAAGGAGCCTTTAGCAAGTCAAACGCCTCTTGGTAGTCCTTGTCAAAATTGAATTCGGAATCTTTCTGCAGCACGTCAGTGAGCGGTTTTGCGATCTTGCTGAAGTCCTTTATAAACCGCCTGTAAGAACCTGCATGACCAAGAAAAAAGTGAATCTCCCGCACAGAAGCGGGGTAAGGTAAAGAAGAGATCACTTCGACCTTTGCAGGGCCCACTGCAATACCCTCTTTAGAAACAATATGTCCTAGGACCACACCTTGATTTACTATAAAATGGCATTTTTCAAAGTTTAAAACTAGGTTGGTCCTAATACACTGCTCTAGAACACGAGAGAGATTTTGCAAGCAAGACTCGAAGGAGTCTCCATGAACATTGAAATCGTCCATAAATACTTCTAAACAATCACCAATGAAATCAGAAAAAATACTCATTATGCACCTTTGGAAAGTGCTAGGAGCATTGCATAACCCGAAAGGCATCCTACGATAAGCATAGGTACCGAACGGACATGTGAAAGTAGTTTTCTCCTGATCTTCAGGTGCAATCTGAATTCGAAAATACCCCGAGAATCCGTCAAGGAAGCAGTAGTACGATTGACCCGCAAGTTTCTCAAGCATTTGGTCCACAAACGACAAAGGAAAGTGATCTGTGCGCGTTACATTGTTTAACCTGCGATAATCAATGCATACTCGCGACGAATTCTGGATTCTCGTGGGAATTAATTCATCCTTCTCATTCTTAACGACAGTGATTCCGGATTTTTTTGGTACAACTTGCACGTGGCTCACTCACTCGCTATCGAAGATAGGGTATATGATTTCGGCTTGAAGAAGTTTAGTAATTTCCTTTTTCACCACGTCAAGAATGAGAGGGTTCATCTTCCTTTGGGGCTGCCTTATGGCCTTAGCACCTTCCTCTAGAAAAATTCTATGAGTACAAATGGAAGGACTAATTCCAACCAAGTCTGATAATTCCTAACCAATGGCCTTTTTGTTAGTTTTCAAAACTTTCAAAAGCTTATTTTCATTTTCAATTAGAAGACCATTGGCGATAATTACCGAAAAAGCTTCCCCTTCCCCCAAGTAAGCATATTTCAAATGAGGGGAAAGTACTTAAGATCAGGGGCATCATTTTTCTCACAGACAGCAGTAAACTCACTTTCTATACTCGGAAGGGACCGCCTGGGCGGTCGTTGTAAGCTCCAGAACCCTTCTGAGAGAATTAGGCATAATTCTCTTAGAGCAATGAAAGTTTTAATGATAACAAGGTAAGCCATAAGTATAAAAATTTTACTTAAGGTTGTACTAATATGTGCGCTAAGTGTCTCAGAAAGCTTTAAATTATTGCAATACCATGAGCAAAGACCAAGACAAAACATCAAGTAGCCTCGAGATCAATTGATAAAATCATAGCGCCAAAAGATATCAGAAAGGATGTCTCAGAAGCGTAGAAGGTGAAAACATGTTTCTGAGGAAAGAACACTGTCGCCTCAGAAGGGTCTCAGAAGACCTTGCGACTAGTAGTTCTCAGAAGGGTCTTCCCTCAGAAGGTTCGCCTCAGAAGTCCGTACAACTCTCAGAAAGTTGGACTCAGAATCAACCAAGTGTCTGGACTCAAGGGATCGCAAGCAGTCTCAGAAAGCTCGCTACAACTAGCCAAGGAAGTGGGAACACGCGCACTGTGCAGTTCTGAAAAGTTCCTCATTTCGCGCTGACTGTAGCAGGGAGCCGTTCTGAAAAGGACACAGCCACATAAGCAAAGTGAAAGCTTCTAATTTCGCGGCTCTTTGATGCCTATATATATGAGTTCAATTCCAGAGCAATGTGACGAAATTCTTGCGCTAAAAACTCTTGATTAAACGTGCAAAAACTCTGCTGAATTGAAAATCATCTGCGAAAACTTAGAACTTTCTCAGAAAGACAATTTTACGGAATTGTTCTTTCAACTTTGCGAAAATCTTCTAGTTCTGTATTGGTGTAAATTCTTACAATTGTAAGTTAAATCTAGAAGTCTACTAAGGGTCAAATTAAGTTTGTAACTTAATCTTAGTAGTTGGTTTTCGAAGCAAAAACTATTTTCCGAAAAACGCCAAGTCCTTCTTTGTGTGAAGGCAGTTTTAAGTCCTCTGGTGTTTGAGGCAAAGTTCAAAGTCCTTAAGTGATTAAGGCAAGGAAGTCCTCTAGTGATTAAGGCAAGGAAGTCCTCTAGTGTTGGAGGCAAGGAAGTCCTCTAGTGTTGGAGGCAAGGAAGTCCTCTAGTGTGAGGCAAGGAAATCCACTTCGGGTTGTGAAGTGGTGGAAGTCCTTTAGTTGGTAAAGGCAGTGTTGTCTGGGAAGGCACTTTAAGAAGAATATCCAAGAACTCTCAACTGAAGGCTGAGGACTGGAGTAGGTTGGTTATAACCGAACCAGTATAAAATTCCTTGTGTTAAGCTTTTCTCCCTTACTCTTTACTTGCATAAATCTTTGAGGAAAACTTTGCCACGATTTTAATTAAGAAGTCTCGTAAAAACTTTATTGATAAAAATCAGAAAGCGTTTAAGAAATTCTAACGTAAAGTCATTTTCTTAAAATTGCTCAGAAAGGAACTTTCTCAGAAAGACTAAGTTCTCAGAAACTTAATCTTCTCAGAAAGTAATTTCCGCTGCAAACTCTTAATTCTACCTTCTGAGTAAAAACAGCTTTCTAAGTAAAAGTTTTAAGAAGTAATTTTTTAAAACTTGCACGATTCAACCCCCCCTTCTCGTGCACACATACACTTTCAATTGGTATCAGAGCTCGGTCCTTAAGGGGTTGAGCACTTAGCAGTGTCAAGGAAAAAGATCCACGAATGGAAATATGAATTCACCAGCTGCATTCATATCAGATGGGCTTCAATAACAGACCTCCGATGTTTCTCGGAGACAGCTTCGACTACTGGCGTGACAGGATGACGCTATTCATCAAGCACACCAGTCTGGACTTATGGATAGGATCGAGAATGGAGACTATCAGCCTCTGCAGACAATTACAGAGGATGTTGTAGTTGCAACAGACGTTGAGCCAGGAGTGGCACCTCCAGCACTCAGAACCTATACAAGACGAGTCTCTAAGGACGAATGGACTCAAGAGATGAAGGAGAAGATACAACTCAACTTCAAAGCTAAATACATTCTTCTCTGAGCCCTGCCCAAGGTAGAATACGACAAGATTGTGTCGTGTGACACCGCTCAAGAAATTTGGGAGAGATTACACATGCTGCATGAAGGAAATGATGAAGTCAAGGAAACCAAGGTATCAATGCTCGTACATAAGTACGAGTCCTTCTGCATGCAACCTGAGGAAACCGTTGACAACATGTCAATAAGGTTTCTCCACAACATAAATCAGCTAAAGGTCTTGGGAAAGACCTACTCCAACGCTGAGATGGTGAGGAAAATTCTCAGAAGCCTCTCTGCCAAGTGGCGCCCAAAGGTGACAGCGATCCAAGAAGCAAAGGATCTAAATCAGCTAGGTTTAGATGTATTGTTTGGCTCACTCAGAACTCACGAGATTGAGCTTGAAGGACTGCTTGGAGGATCATCTTCATCCTCAAGACCTCATAAAGCTCTGGCTCTGAAAAGTCAGATCAAAAAGACTTCAAAAGCCCTAAAGGCTGAAGAAATATCTGAGTCTGAAAGCGATCAAAACTCAGATTCCGATGAAGATGACATCTCTCTTCTAGTAAGGAAAATGAAGAAAGCTTGGAAGAGAAGACCAAGCAAAGACAAAGAGATCACCCCTAGAAAAGGAAAGTCAAAGCCTTCTGATGCCACATGTTCGGCTGTGGAGAAAAGGGCCACTTCAGAACGGAGTGCCCTCAAAACAAGGAAAGAAGAAGTTCATTCCAAGAAGAAGAAAAAGGCAATGGCTGCTACATGGAGTGACTCAGAAGAGGAAGGCTCTGAGTCAGCAAGTGAAGAGAAGCTAATGTCTGCTTCATGGCCGTACTGACTATATTCTGAAATAGAATCTGAGTCGGAAGAGTACCAAACTCTCCTCCTCTCTCATACTCATACAATGAGATCTCAGAACTCTATGAAGAGCTTCTGAGAGACTCAAACGAATTAGCTAACAATTTCAGCAAACTAAGAAAGTCTTTTAAACACTTAGAAGCTGAAAATGCTAGACTAATTCAAGAAGTAGAAAATCTAAGGCTTGAAAGAGATGACTTTAAAATAGAATATCTTGAAGGTCACAACCTCTATCAAGCTTTAGAAACAATGTCTTCTGTAACTGTTGAAAAAGCCGAACTGGCTTTGATAGAATTACAAAAGACAAATGAGCTTCTCACTCTGACTTAGTTAAGATGTCAAGGGTGAAAAAATGATGACACTCTTGCTTGGTGGTCAAAGACCTTACAAGGATAAGAGTGGACTTGGTTATGAAGAAATCTTCGAACCAAATGATATTGATCCATCTTTAACTAAATCACCTCGCACGTGCATCGCATGTTTTAAAAGTGGCCATGGTTCTGAAAAATGTCCTATGTTGGAAAAAGGAAAACTCTCTAAGCCTCAGAAGCTCAAAAGAAAACTCAGAAAGCAAAGCCTTCTAAGAAGACTAACCCTCTCAGAAGGTAAAACTTCTCAGAAAGCAAGTGCTTCTGAAAAGGGCAAACAAAAGGTCTCTGACTCTCAAAACCATGACCCTTCTAAGAAAAAAAAGGCAAAAGTCCAAGAAAGCTAACAAGCAAGGACCCAACAAAGAATGGTACCTAAATCTGTTAACTTTGTGACTGCAGGTACATCATCAAGCGCTGCTCCACCACCACGATGAGCAGTGGTACCTTGACAGTGGCTGCTCGAGGCACATGAGTGGAAGCAAGCACTGGTTCAGAAGTCTCAAGCCCAAAAAAGGCGGAACAGTGCGATTCGGTGATGGCGCTAAGGGAAGAGTCACTGCAATCGGAGATGTTGGTAAGGATTCCTCTCACCAAATCTCAGATGTACTTTTGGTCGATGGCTTAACTCACAATCTATTAAGCATTAGTCAATTTTGTGACAAAGGCTTAAAGGTTGAGTTTTATGCCAAGTATTGTCATGTGATTAATCTCACAAATGACAAGATCGTTCTGGAAGGAAAACGTGTTGGTAACATCTATGTTATCCATCTGGATGATCTAAAGGATCAAAACGTGGAGTGCCTTGTCTCTGTCCAAGAAGACAAATGGCTATGGCATAAGAAACTTGGTCATGCCCATATGAGACTTCTTTCTGAACTCTCTCAGAAAGGACTTGTAAAGGGCCTTCCCAGAATTAAGTATCAGAAGGATGCAACCTGCGACTTCTGTGAAAAAGGGAAACAGACCAAAGCTTCCTTTCCCAGTAAAAGTGGTATTTCTACTCAGAAACCACTGGAACTGCTTCACATGGATCTCTTTGGACCAACCAGAACGGCTTCTCTTTCTGGAAAACGCTATGGTCTTGTCATAGTGGATGATTACTCCAGATTCACTTGGGTTTTCTTTCTAGCCTCTAAGGAAGAAACTTTGAGAAGTTCAAAGCATTTGCAAAAAGAGTTTCAACAGAAAAGGATTCGCACATTCATGCCATAAGATCAGATCATGGTGGTGAATTTGAGAACCATGCTTTCGAAAAGTTTTGTGAAAATCTGGGCATTGCTCACGAATTCTCATCTCCCAGAACTCCGCAACAAAATGGAGTGGCTGAGAGAAAGAATCGAAGCCTTCAAGAGATGGCAAGAACAATGCTCTTAGAAAGCGGACTTTCAAAAGGTTTCTGGGCTGAAGCAGTTAACACTTCATGCTACATTCAGAATCGAGTCTTTCTGAGACCAATTCTGAAAAAGACACCTTACGAGCTATGGAAGAATAAAATACCAAAACATTTTCTTATTTCCATGTATTTGGTTCTTCTTGTTTTATTCTCAACACAAAGGACAAACTCTCTAAGTTTGATCCTAAGTCCGATGATGGATGCTTCCTAGGATACTCCTCAGTCTCTAAAGCTTACAGAGTATATAACAAAAGGAGTAAATGTGTTGAAGAGACAATCCATATTAAGTTCAAAGAACTTAGTAAGGACATGTCTCAGAAAGATGCAGACTTAGAAGACGAGTGTGAGAAACTCAACATCTCTTCTGAGAAAGCCAAAAAGAAAATTCTTATAGATGATGAGACTGACTTCCAACCCATGGAACAATCATCTCTAACTAAAGAAAAATCTAGTAGCATCATCGAAGCTCCAGAACCTAGAGAATCTACTTCTCCAAATGCAATGGAATTTAGATCCTCAGAAGGTCAAGCCTCTGATGACTCAGAAAGAGAACCTTCTGTGTCTCCTTCTAAGAACCCTACTCCTAAAGGGATTAGAGGCTCAAGAGACTTGAAGAACGTCTCTCAGAATGAAGTCTTGGGTAATCTAGAACGTGGCGTAAGAACCAGAAGGAACTACACAAATCTTGCTATGGTTTCTGAACTTGAACCAGACTCCATAGAAGAGGCGTTAGATGATCCTAGCTGGGTAAATGCCATGCAGGATGAACTTGACCAATTCGAGAGAAATCAAGTTTGGAAACTAACTCAGAAGCCCAAAGGCAAAAGTGTCATTGGGACTAAATGGGTGTTTTGAAACAAACTTGATGAAAACGGTCAAGTCGTGAGAAACAAGGCTAGATTGGTTGCTCAAGGGTACAACCAACAAGAAGGGATAGACTACGATGAAACTTTTGCTCCAGTCGCAAGATTGGAAGCTATCAGAATGTTGCTAGCTTTTGCTGCACACAAAGGTTTCAAACTCTATCAGATGGATGTTAAGTCTGCCTTCTTGAATGGATACCTTTCTGAGGAAGTTTATGTAAAACAACCTCCTGGTTTTGTGAATGATGCATTCCCGGATCACGTATTTAAGCTTACAAAGGCTCTCTATGGTCTGAAACAAGCTCCAAGAGCTTGGTACGATAGATTGAGCTCTTTCCTACTTAAAAACGGATTCTCAAGAGGGAAAGTGGACACAACTCTCTTTACACTCTCAGAAGACTCTGGCTTCTTGATTGTTCAGATTTATGTTGATGACATAATATTTGGCGCAACCAATGAATGCCTTTGCAAAGAATTCTCCAAGCTTATGCAAGGTGAATTCGAGATGAGCATGATGGGAGAATTAAAATTCCTCCTAGGATTGCAAATCAAGCAAGAGTCAGAAGGGACAGTTATCCACCAAGAGAAGTATACCAAAGAACTTTTGAGGAAGTTTCTGATGGATAAGGCCAAACCCATGAGCACTCCCATGCATCCCTCTCAAGTAATTGACATGGATGAAGATGGTGAGAAAGTCTCAGAAAGCAACTATCGAGGGATGATTGGCTCACTTCTCTACTTAACTGCCTCCAGACCAGATATCCAACTCAGTGTTGGGATCTGTGCTAGATTCCAGTCTAAGCCTAAGCAATCACATTTAACTGCAGTTAAACGAATTTTACGATATTTAAGTGGAACTACTAATCTTGGTCTTTGGTACGAGAAAGGTTGTTCTTCTGATGTTGTAGGATATTGTGATGCTGACTACGCTGGAGATAGGATCGATCGCAAAAGCACAAGTGGCTGCTGCTGCTTCTTTGGAAAATGCTTGATCACTTGGTCTTGCAAGAAGCAAAATACGATCGCCCTATCAACTGCTGAAGCTGAATATGTATCTGCTGCGAACTGCTGTTCTCAGATGCTCTGGATTAAGAATCAGCTACTTGATTATTAATTAAGGTACACCAAAATTCCTATCCTCTGTGATAATACAAGTGTTATCAACTTAGCTAAGAATCCTATTCAGCATTCTCGATCCAAGCACATTGATATAAAACATCATTTTATTCGGGATCATGTGCAAAAAGGCGACATTGAACTTAAATTTGTGAATACTGAGGATCAAATCTCAGATATATTTACAAAGCCTTTACCCGAGGATCGTTTCAATGTTCTGAAAGGACTTCTCAATCTAAGACGTTTCTAAGTACTTTAAAATTAAAAACTTTTTCTTAGAAACCCCCCTTAGTCCTAGTTTAGACTCTGAGACAAACAATAGAACTAAGCTTCTGAGCTAGAAGTAAGAAAAACACAGAAAACTCTATCTGAGAAAATTTGTTCTCAAGAAGACTCATTCCTCAGAAAGGAGATCTTCTGAAACATTTCTCAGAAGGAGTATTTCTCAGAAGGACCACTTCTATCAGAAGGACACCTTCCGAGAAACAAGTTACCAACGGTAACTTTTGGATAAGCGTCAGAAACGGCCAGTTACAAGCCAGTTCTATAAATACTCATGGCATTGTTCCATTTGAGCACTTTGCGCTTAAAACATACCAAAACTCTGCCAAATCCTCTCCTCGCTTTCCAATCTTCATCTGTTCTCTCTCTCTCTCTACTATCTCTACTCTCTTGCTCTTCTCTATCTCTTCTCATCTCTTCTCAAACTTAAACCTTTCTTCCAAATGGCCTTCTCTGGAGAGATTAAGGGCTTAATGAGAAACAACCTCAATGAAGTATCCGAAGATATTCTCTACGACAATGAGGAGATGCAATCCCTATTCCACAAGACTTATCTTCGAAGAAATCTTGCTATGGGAAGGGTACTACCTCTCAACGTATACAATCAAGTGGATGAACTTCAACTCACTTTCCTTAAGCAACCTGGATGGCCAGCCATGATGAGCTCCGAGGATGTATGCTACCCAAATGTGGTGAGGGCCTTCTACTCTCAAATCGAAAGGTTCACCAACAAAGGGGTCAAAAGCATGATTGCTGATCAGCAAATTCGCTTCTCCTCCTCTGACATCAACAAAGTTTTCAAGACCTTGAATGGTGGTGCTGTCATCGCCGATGACCCAGAATGGGTCAAGGAGGTAGATGACTCAGAAGAAGAAGTGGTGACACTTCTGACTGGTAGCAACAGTTTACCACTCAAGGGCGTAAAGGTGCCTCATCTTACGCAAGAGGCCAGAATCATCTTCTCAATTGTTCAACATACCCTTCTCCCTCGGATTGGAGACATGGGGAACGTTACCACCATGGATGCATGCCTATTGTACCACCTGCTGAAAAAGGAAAGAGTAGATTTTGGAAGGATGGTGCTCAACTACATGATGCACTAAGCTCATCCTAAGAGGGCTCTCACAAGTCTGCCTTACGGAAGCCTTCTGACCAGAATCCTCGACCATCTCTCCTTCCCACTTGAGGACTACGAGTATGTCTTCAACCACAGCAAATTCTCAATGGTCACCTTCAACAACATCAAGAAGAAGAAGGAGGAAGCAAAGCCTTCTAAGAGAGCTGTCGGTCCCACACAGCCTTCTAAGGTTGAAAAAGGAAAGGAAAAGGTCTCCGATCCTTCAGAGAAGAAGAAGAAGAAGCAAAAAATGATTCATCCTTCTCCAACAAGGGTGACAAGGAGTATGGCTTCTGAGGAAGCTCAGAAGACTCCTCAGAAGAAACCTGAGGTTGTTGAGGCTGCTGCAGACTCAGAAGAAACAACTTCTGAGCAACTCCTGACCAGAAAGAGGAAAGCACCTCCAACTCTCCAAGTCCCAGACGTGCCACCAGAAGGGAAAAACAAACGTGGTCGTTTGGTAAAAGCTTACTCTAAAACTCCACCTTCCTTTCTTAAATCTTCTTCTACTTCAATTCCTGTTTCTGATTCTGTTGCTGGTTTTAAACCCACCAAATTTAAAACTAAACTCCTGTATTCCTTGAATTATCAGGGAAAGTCTCACAAAGGAGTGGGGATAAAAACCACTAAGAAACAGAGCCCGCCGAAGTCGACGGGTAAAGAAATTATAGCAGTTGCTGCTGTTGCCACCATCAGTACTACCGCTGCTGTTGCTGCTGCTGAAGAAGAAGCAGAAGCTTCTCATCACTCCTCCCCCTCTGGAAATGTCTCTCCAACCAGAGAGGACGTTCAGGGGCATGGAGGAAATGTTGCTGATTCTTCGTCTGAGGAAGAAGATGCGGCAAGCTTCCGCAGTGAGCATCGCACTCCAGATGCTGGAAGCTCCAAGAAAGAGCCCCAAAAGAAGCCCTCTGAGGTTTCTATGGTGGAACTCTCTGAGGCAACCACAACTGAAGTTGCTACTGTGAATGCTGAGTCATTGGCTCAGACGATGCTTGACGTCCAGAAGGAACTGGATCAACCTTCTGAGACTCCAGAAGCTGCTCAGATGCAACCACAACAACAACTACAGCATGAGGAAGCCTTACTTGAACCAACTTCTGAGGTTGGTCCCCTCTCTTCTGAGATCCCTTCGGAACATGAGGAAACTCATTTCTCAACACATGAAGTAGTGCCAGGGACCACCAGCACTGGGCTCAGCTCAGAGGTGGGCGCTGACGCTACCATGGCTGCCAGAGTTGCAGCAGTTGAGGCATTTGTTGCCCACAGTTCCTTGGAAGGAACTCTATCTGAGAAGGTCTCTCAGAAGGAACCAGAGGTTCCTCCTCTAGATATAACAGAGGTTCCTCCCATATCCTTCAATCAACAGGGTCCTACCTTCTCGATTACGGACTCGATGATTAGTCCTGGCTTCCAGCTGGGAAGTATGGTAGTCACACCACCCTCTGTTCAATTTCGGCCTTTCCTTGGTCGAACTGAGAAGTTGAAGTGCATTAAAGCCATACATAGCCAGATCTCAACTTTCAACCTCTCCGATGATGCTCAGACTTCTGGTGCTATGGAGCAATCATCAGCTCGGCAACCTTCTGACCTAGACCTTGCTCTAGTTTCTGAGGACGCTCAGAGGCAGCCTTCTATTGAACTCGCTGCTATTGAAGACAAAGCTGTCCAAGAAGAAGAACTTCCTGAATATCAACAGAGGGATATCATCGATGAGGTTCTTGAGGCTGAAGTCTCTCGCCCTCCTCCATCTCCACCCTCATCTTCTCAACAGCCTTCCACTTCCTCTGAACTCCCTCCAGAATGCGCTCCGAATGCGACTCAGAGCGAGATTCTCATGGAGATATGCCAGCTGCTACGCTACATTTCCAGAAGGCAGTAGTTCTAAGTCAATGATGGCGTTTATGTCTTAGCCACCCTTTTTGATATAACAAAGGGGAGTAGATAAATGATAAAATTTTTGTACATTGGCTATACGTAAACACTAGGCTAGAACTTAGGGGGAGCCAAATATTTTGTATCTCTACAAAACCATCAATGAAAAATCATTATTTTGGCATTTCATGCTTATTCTTAATTATTTGCCATCTATTGATTTACTTAGCGTGGTATTTCTGAATCTCATACGTATATTCATCAAGAAATACACGCTATGTAATTGATAATCTCAAACAGTAATCATACATTGCATACATTAACTGTTGATTATCACAGCCTTCTAAGAAAATAACTAAGCCTTCTCTAAGAAAGCTAAGTTAGTTTCTAAGAAAGCAAAAGTGCAGTCTGAATAAGTTGTGAACTTACTCAGAAACACTTCTGAACTTAAGCAAAATTATTATCTTAAGACTTAAGTTGTTATCATCAAAAAGGGGGAGATTGTAAGCTCCAGAACCCTTCTGAGAGAATTAGGCATAATTCTCTTAGAGCAATGAAAGTTTTAATGATAACAAGGTAAGCCATAAGTATAAAAATTTTACTTAAGGTTGTACTAATATGTGCGCTAAGTGTCTCAGAAAGCTTTAAATTATTGCAATACCATGAGCAAAGACCAAGACAAAACATCAAGTAGCCTCAAGATCAATTGATAAAATCATAGCGCCAAAAGATATCAGAAAGGATGTCTCAGAAGCGCAGAAGGTGAAAACATGTTTCTGAGGAAAGAACACTGTCACCTCAGAAGGGTCTCAGAAGACCTTGCGACTAGTAGTTCTCATAAGGGTCTTCCCTCAGAAGGTTCGCCTCAGAAGTCCGTACAACTCTCAGAAAGTTGGACTCAGAAGCAACCAAGTGTCTGGACTCAAGGGATCGCAAGCAGTCTCAGAAAGCTCGCTACAACTAGCCAAGGAAGTGGGAACACGCGCACTGTGCAGTTCTGAAAAGTTCCTCATTTCGCGCTGACTGTAGCAGGGAGCCGTTCTGAAAAGGACACAGCCACATAAGCAAAGTGAAAGCTTCTAATTTCGCAGCTCTTTGATGCCTATATATATCAGTTCAATTCCAGAGCAATGTGAAGAAATTCTTGCGCTAAAAACTCTTGATTAAACGTGCAAAAACTCTGCTGAATTGAAAATCATCTGCGAAAACTTAGAACTTTCTCAGAAAGACAATTTTACGGAATTGTTCTTTCAACTTTGCGAAAATCTTCTAGTTCTGTATTGGTGTAAATTCTTACAATTGTAAGTTAAATCTAGAAGTCTACTAAGGGTCAAATTAAGTTTGTAACTTAATCTTAGTAGTTGGTTTTCGAAGCAAAAACTACTTTCCGAAAAACGCCAAGTCCTTCTTTGTGTGAAGGCAGTTTTAAGTCCTCTGGTGTTTGAGGCAAAGTTCAAAGTCCTCTAGTGTTGGAGGCAAGGAAGTCCTCTAGTGTGAGGCAAGGAAATCCACTTCGGGTTGTGAAGTGGTGGAAGTCCTTTACTTGGTAAAGGCAGTGTTGTCTGGGAAGGCACTTTAAGAAGAATATCCAAGAACTCTCAACTGAAGGTTGAGGACTGGAGTAGGTTGGTTATAACCGAACCAGTATAAAATTCCTTGTGTTAAGCTTTTCTCCCTTACTCTTTACTTGCATAAATCTTTGAGGAAAACTTTGCCACGATTTTAATTAAGAAGTCTCGTAAAAACTTTATTGATAAAAATCAGAAAGCGTTTAAGAAATTCTAACGTAAAGTCATTTTCTTAAAATTGCTCAGAAAGGAACTTTCTCAGAAAGACTAAGTTCTCAGAAACTTAATCTTCTCAGAAAGTAATTTCCGCTGCAAACTCTTAATTCTACCTTCTGAGTAAAAACAGCTTTCTAAGTAAAAGTTTTAAGAAGTAATTTTTTAAAACTTGCACGATTCAACCCCCCCTTCTCGTGCACACATACACTTTCAGTCGTAACTCTGCAGAATTTGACAGCATCAGGTTCTGGGGTTGTTTGCATGGGAAATTCCGAATTTTGCTCAATTGAGGATGGTTTTTCACTTTAAAAAATAAGGGAATGGTCCCTAAAAAGTTTAAAATCCTCATCCTTGTTAGCTCCAAGAACCCTTTACCTCATCATTGAAGGTTTTGAATGATAAAATTCTTAATTAAAATAAAATTTTTAATTTGGTTGGACTAATGGTTTGTTAAGTGTGTTTTAGGATCTAATTTATTTGACAAAATAAAAAGACACATCTTGACCACCATGAGCATCATAGTTGGCGCAAAACAAGACTTGGAATACAAGTTATTCCAATATTTGAAGACCAAGTCAAAGCTTTTCTAATTAAGGAAAGTTTGGTTGGAAGACTCTAAGATTTCCTAAAAAATTAATTATGGAAAATAAATGAAATTAAATAGAGAATTTTTTTATCAAATATCTCTATTTAAATATTCATGCACAATATATATATATACATAAATTTCGAAATTATATATAAAATAGGGAAACAAAATTAAATCTCTATTTTACACAACATTACTCAATATTTTCGAAATATATATATATATATATATATATATATATATATGTGTGTGTGTGTGTGTGTGTGTGTGTGTGTGTGTGTGTTGTGTGTGTGTGTGTGTGTGTGTGTGTGTGGGAAATCTAGAAAATCTTGTATGGAGATTTAAATGCAAATTATTAAATAAAAATAATTATCTAGAATTTATTCTAGAATATATTTTGCATTTAAGTAACAGAAAATTTTTTTACAAACACTTTAAAAAGATTCTGTGAGACTCCTAAAGATTCTATTTGAATCTACAAGATTCCCTGAAGATTCCATGCGGGACAAGAAGATTCTGTTGAAGATTCTACATGACGTTAGAAGATCTCAGAAGATTCTGTCAAGATTCTCAAGTCTAGAAGATTCCCGAAGATTCTGTGAAGATTCCCGAAGATTCTATCAAGATCCCGAAGAATCTCAAGCCTCAAGATTCAAGATTAAAAAATTTTCAGGATTCAAGAATCTACATTTAGAAGATTCCAAAACGCTGTCGAATTGAATCCTTATTTCTCTTCATCTTCAACCTCTAAACCTCAAGTTCTTATTTTTATTTGGGTAAAGGTTGTAATTCTTAAAAGTGTGAGCTTTTGTTGTTTATCCTAGCTTTGCTAGTTATTTCTTTGAGAGAAAAATCAATCAAGGTTCAAACTTAGTTGCACCTAAGTTCTTGATTGGTAAAAACCACATCTTTTATACAAAGTCCTTATTTTTGTAAGGCAAGAAGTCCTTAGAGGGTCTAAGGCAAGGGTAGAAAGTCCTTCGGTGTTGAAGGCAAGGATTGAAGTCCTTTGGAGTTGCCATAGGCAGTTAGTCACCTAGTTGTGGTGCAAGTGAAGTCCTTTGTGGTTTTCAAAGGCAGTGAGTCACCTTGGTGAAGATGCAGGTTGAAGTCCTTTGTGGTGTTGCAGAGGCAAGAAAGTCCACCTAGTTGTGGTGGTGATAGTGAACTCTCAGGTGAATCCTAGGGACTGGAGTAGGCACGTTGCCGAACCAGTATAAATTTCTGTGTGTGCTTTCTCTCTTCCCTTACTCCTTATTTTATTGTTTTTACAATTTATCATAGCATACACATATATATACATATTGCGCATACATCATCATTATTTGTCTAAGTGTTGAAGGTTAACGTTTTAACCTTTATCATTTAGAAGACCTTGAAAGTAAATATATTTTCAAGATCTACAACAGCCTTGTCTATAAGCTAAGTTTCTGTTTATTACTAACAAACTGTTTCCGCTGTGCAAGACAAGTTTATACTTGATCTTTAATTTCTTAAGTAATTTTCAGAAACAGGATTTATAGTTGGAACGTGATTCAACCCCCCTTCTCACGTTTCACTACCTTCAATCCTCACAATTTTTGCATAAAAAACCAATGTTTTCACATCCATTGCATACAACACCAAAACCCGATTTTTCAAAATCACTAGTTTCAAGTTCAAGAAACCAATTCTCCACCTCATCCTCAACCAACTCATCAATAATATCCATTGAAAATATAGAGTGAGTCTCGGATGGGTGTTTCATAGCACTTCTCAAACAAAATCTAACTTTTATATCTCCACACTCTATGTCCAATGTTCCGGCAAACACATCAACCTTGGCTCTTGCGGTTTTTAAGAAAGGACGACCAAGAATGAGTGTTTGCTGATCCAAGGGAATATAGGAATCAGTATCAAGTACATAAAAATCAACCAAAAAGATTAAATCATTTACTTGAAAAGGACATCCTCAAGGAGTCCTTCGGGTTTTTGCACGCTCCGGTTGACGAATTGCAAGAGAAAACCAGTAGGTTTGAGCTCCCCAAAGTTTAGAGCTTGGTAAATGGCCTTCGGTATGACATTGATGGCAGCACCTAAGTCCGCCAAGGCATCCTCGATAGTGAGATTGCCAATGAGGCACGGGATAGAAAATGAGCCCGGGTCTTGAAACTATTTTGGCAATGGGGGAGTTAGTGAGGTAGCATTCACTTGAATTTTCTCCCCCTTTATCCTCCTCTTATGAGTGCACAAATCCTTTAAGAATTTTGCATACTTGGGCACTTGCTTGATAGCATCTAGGAGTGGGATGTTGACTTCAACCTTCTTGAAAGTTTCCAAGACCTCTTCATCTATTTCAACCTTTTTCTTTCCCCTTAGGGGGGCTTGAGGAAAAGGCAACCTTGGTTGTTGGTACCCCATTTCAGCCCCTTTTGCATCCTCAATGAGTTTTCCCTTAGCTTTCCGCAAAGCTTTTGCCTGTGCCTCCTCTTCCGTTTATTCCTCCACTTGTAGCCTTGTTTCCTCTTGAATTTTTGCACTTTGAGGCTCTCCACTAGAACTTGGAGCCTCAACCTCGGGAAGTGTGGTACCCCACCTCAAAGCAATGACATTCACATTCCCCTTTGGATTAGGAACGATTTGAGAAGGAATGCGACCATTATCGCTTGAGGAATCATTGCGCACCTCCTTTAATTGAGTAATCTCCCTCCTCATTTCTTCATTTTGAGTTTTTTGCTCCATCAACATCTTCAAAATTTGTTGCATGACGGGGTTGTCCGTTTCATTAGAGGGGGGAGGATTTGGAGGTGGAGCTTGTATTTGAAGAGGTGGCTTGGGGTTTTGTATTTGAGGTGGTGGAAGAGGTGGTAGGTGGCCTTGGGACCTTTGGTGAGGGGGCTAGTATTTGTGTTGGTTGGGGGAAAGGATGAGTGTTTTGAGCTTGGTATGGTTGTTGTAGTAGTTGTTGAGCTTGACCTTGGTTGCTCCACCGAAGGTTTGGATGGTTCTTCCAAGAGGGATTGAAGATATTACCATACGGAGCACCCCATTGATTGGAGAAATTTGTGGCTGCCACGGTGGAGTATTCCTCATTCAATTGCGGACAACTGTCCGTGGGGTGGTCACTTGCACAAATCTCGCAAACCTGCTAAAATATTGGTGGTGGTAGTGAAGCATTAAGGGTTGAGGTAGAGGCTATCATTTTTTGTTGGCTGAGGGTTTAGCGTTATATATAAATTTCTAATTTTCTTTGATTTTAATAGTAAATTATTGAGTGAATAATTACTTTAGTCTTTATATTTTGAATTTAATATCAATATTTTTCGATTTTGACATAAATATAATTATTTAACAAAAATAAAAAATCTAATAAAATAATTATATTATTCTTACAAAGAATAGAATTTGTGTTAAAAAAGCTACTATTTGCCACGGTCTGTTAGAAAAATATAAAATTAAGAATAACAATATAATTTATTAGAGGGGTAATTATGTAATAAAATAAATTAGAGGATTACTTATGGGTGATAATCCAGATAGCCTATGAGTAATCTGCATCTAAATATCTTACATTCACCAAGAGAAAATTGGAAACCAATGCCAAATGGCAGCCATACATCAAATGGGGACCCACATCCTATACTAATTAATTTCTATTTTGTAAACAAATTACACTATCTAAACTATATTGAAAATTAAACTACATTTTATACCATTTGAAATCCATACACTATTGAACATTAGAAAAATCCACGTTTTTTTTATTCTAAACACACCTTACTGTAAGCCAAATCCCAATACAAGCCTCTTCCGCTTCTTCCCCCCTTGCGAACTGCGCTCTGTCTTTTCATTTTCTTCTTCCAGACTCATTCTCATCAAAGCTCATCTTGGAACTAACCAAAATGCATTCAATACAATTTCGGAACTTCAATTTCTGATGTTATTCTTTTTCTATATATATATTGTGTGTTTACATAATGATTTGGGTTGATAAATTCTGTTTCATATCACATTCTCTTAAATTTTGGTCCTGTTTCTCTCATCTTTATTTTCTCGCGCTTGGGCTTCAAATTTATCGTATGTTCTGTTCTTTGAATGTTCAGATACTTGGCAAGTGCGAGTTCCTGCTCATTAGTGGTAGAGTCAAGGATCGTAGAAGATGGATCGGAAGTAGACTAAGAAGAAGAAATAGACAACAACGGTTGCATCAGAGTTCCTTCGACTACGTAGTTCGTCTCGCCAAGCTTTCTCCATGTTTGTTCCTTCTCTATTTATTCATTGGTTTTTATTTATGTCTCTGTTTTTTCGATCTTTCTCTCTGATTTAAATTCTTGGTGGTGGTGAGCTTCACAAACTCTGTGTAAGCTCCAGAACCCTTCTGAGAGAATTAGGCATAATTCTCTTAGAACAATGAAAGTTTTAATGATAACAAGGTAAGCCATAAGTATAAAATTTTACTTAAGGTTTTGCTAATATGTGCGCTAAGTGTCTCAGAGAGCTTTAAATTATTGCAATACCATGAGCAAAGACCAAGACAAAACATCAAGTAGCCTCGAGATCAATTGATAAAATCATAGCGCCAAAAGATATCAGAAAGGATGTCTCAGAAGCGCAGAAGGTGAAAACATGTTTCTGAGGAAAGAACACTGTCGCCTCAGAAGGGTTTCAGAAGACCTTGCGACTAGTAGTTCTCAGAAGGGTCCTCCCTCAGAAGGTTCGCCTCAGAAGTCCGTACAACTCTCAGAAAGTTGGACTCAGAAGCAACCAAGTGTCTGGACTCAAGGGATCGCAAGCAGTCTCAGAAAGCTCGCTACAACTAGCCAAGGAAGTGGGAACACGCGCACTGTGCAGTTCTGAAAAGTTCTTCATTTCGCGCTGACTGTAGCAGGGAGCCGTTCTGAAAAGGACACAGCCACATAAGCAAAGTGAAAGCTTCTAATTTCGCGGCTCTTTGATGCCTATATATATGAGTTCAATTCCAGAGCAATGTGACAAAACTCTTGCGCTAAAACTATTGATTAAACGTGCCAAAACTCTGTTGAATTGAAAATCATTTTGCAAAAACTTAGAACTTTCTCAGAAAGACAATTTTTACAAAATTGTTCTTCTAACTTTGCAAAATCTTCTAGTTCTGAATTGGTGTAAATTCTTACATTTGTAAGTTAAATCTAGAAGTCTACTAAGGGTCAAATTAAGTTTGTAACTTAATCTTAGTAGTTGGTTTTCGAAGCAAAAACAACTTTCCGAAAAACGCTAAGTCCTTCGTTGTTTGAAGGCAGTTTTAAGTCCTCTAGTGTTTGAGGCAAAGTTCAAAGTCCTTAATTGTTTAAGGCAAGGAAGTCCTCTGTTGTGAGGCAAGGAAGTCCTCTGTTGTGAGGCAAAGAAGTCCTCTAGTGTTGGAGGCAAGGAAGTCCTCTAGTGTTGGAGGCAAGGAAGTCCTCTAGTGTGAGGCAAGGAAATCCACTTCGGGTTGTGAAGTGGTGGAAGTCCTTTACTTGGTAAAGGCAGTGTTGTCTGGGAAGGCACATTAAGAAGAATATCTAAGAACTCTCAACTGAAGGTTGAGGACTGGAGTAGGTTGGTTATAACCGAACCAGTATAAAATTCTTTGTGTTAAGCTTTTCTCCCTTGCTCTTTACTTGCATAACTCTTTGAGAAAAACTTTACCACGATTCTAATTAAGAAGTCTCGTGAAAACCTTATTGATCAAAGTCAGAAAGCTTTTAAGAAAATCTAACTTTAAGTCATTTTCTTAAAATTCCTCAGAAAGGAACTTTCTCAGAAAGACTAAGTTCTCAGAAGTAATTTTTTAAGAAACTTGCACGATTCAACCCCCCTTCTGAGTAAAAACAGTTTTCTAAGTAAACGTTTTAAGAAGTAATTTTTTTAAAACTTGCACGATTCAACCCCCCTTCTCGTGCACACATACACTTTCACTCTGTTCTCTGTTTTTCTTGCTTCGTTTTTCTTGATTTTTTATTTTATTTTTTAGATAATGTTGATGGTGGATGGTGAGGATGATGATGAAAGTAAAATTATGGTGATGGTGAGATGATGATGAAATTGTGGGTTGCAAGATTTTCATTTGATGATTATCTTTAACATCTGATTTACATTACAAACCGGAATATACCATGTTGCAGATAATTTATTTGATACCATTTTGCCAATTTATTCAATTCCATGCTTTAATTTGTTCTTTTCTCATGCATATTTGTTCTGTTAGTATTTTTTTTAATTCTCTTTATTTTTTGTTATGGAATGGATGTAGTGTGTTCAATGTAGGTTATAGAACTCCATTTTTTGTGTGTAAGTGATGGATTAGTGTTTTTTTTTTTACTTTTTTATTCTGATTTTATGATTAATTCTCAGTTATTATATCTTAATTCTAGAAATCTTTCTCCTTCATCCCTCAATGGTGATTGTGAGATGATGATGAAGTTGCTGAGAATGATGAAGATGATGCTAATGATGTGATGCATAAGGTGAGATTTCTAACTCTTCTTCCATCTTTTGTTCTCTTACACTTTTGTTTTGTTTTGAAGGTTTAATTTGCATACCCCTTTAACCATTTCAGTTCTAATTTTTTAAATTTCAGGTAAAGGTTTAATTTCACATTTGTCATAGGTTTTGCAAGTGTGTTCCGTTAACTTCTAATTTTATTGTAAGTACTCAATAGAATCTCAAGGAAAATAATGGTTACCCATTTTTTTTACATACCTATGGATCATGTGCAGGGGTGGTGAACATTTGATATTTTAATGACAACCTGTTGTGTGGATTCTAAAATCAATGAGTTTTCCTTGAATATAAGTTGAAGTTACATATAGAGGTGAGATTCTGATTTGTTTTTAGATGAGAATGGGTTGGTGTATTCTTTGTTATAGTAGATTTTGATAAGTCATTAGGATATTGTGTATGGTTTAATTTTTAGTTAGTATGAGAATGTTATGTATTGTCCCAGTTTTAGTTTTTCTGCTGTTTTTTTTGTGTTGAAGAGGTTGGTTAAGAGTTTATAAATCAATTTTCTTTTGATTTTCAGATTTCGTTAAAATAAACTCTTTTGTGATCCTTAATATGGTATGGTTTATATAAAATATAGATTGTGTTGATATACTCTATTGGTTTGGCTAGATTGTTGCTTACATGGTTGGTGGTCTCAAGTAATTAAATAGGATAATTATGTTAAGTTTGTGTTTTTTACTGATATAGTTTAATGAGTGTTACTGTGAATGGGAAACATATGGTTTCTGAGTATTAGTTTATGTAATGTGCTTATAATTGTCATGTTAGTCTTCAATTTGTCACATTACTTACAACTTTATTTCTTCTAATGTAAGGTTTATGTGTCTGTTACTTGGGGGTTTATTGTCTTATATGAGTGTTGTTATAGGTGAGAGTGGATGTTTCTTATTATACTAAGTGAATGTTATTTTATGTATGTTTTATCTTATGACAAGTGAAACTTATTGAATGATTCCATGTGATGGACCTGGCAAGTGAAAGCAGTTGAAATAGTGGATGAGGACAAAATCTGTGTTGCAGGCATTTTGGGGTCAAGGTTGTCCGGAGAGTTCGAGGATGTAAAGCTTCTTGATGAACTTCTTAAGTTGAAGAACAAGAACAAAGACCTTTTTTTATGAGTTTCTTATCTTAATTTGTATTTAGCTTTTAAAAAGGGGTTGTGCTTTCTATTTTTTCTATATTGGGGTATGTCATTTATTAATGAGAGTAGGTTACTTCTTTTTTTATTCTTTTTAGTGAATAATATAATACAATAGTTGAGGCTTTATGTTCTTAAGAGATGAGATAGTGCGTAGGATATAGTAAGACTATAATGTTATTAAATAATGATATAGATGAGGCTATAATATTTTTAATTGATGATATAGATGAAGCTTTGATATTCTTATCTAATGATATAGACGAGGCTATATGTTTTTTTTGGTAGGTTAATGTTTAATCATCAATGTATATAGTATTGTATGTAGGATATTTGATTTAGAATTTATTTTATATTATTTTGTCCTCTTATATAATTTGTTTAAATTAAGCTATTGATTTTTTCTCATTTTAAAAAAAGTGAGAAAGAACTATTTTTTTATGACAGGATCATATTATGACAATTAGATTTTAGATATATATATATTAATATTTTTTTTATACAAAGATCGTATTATTTGAATAAGGTTATAAGTATGTTAGTCTATAATAATTCATATATTATTGTACATGGTATTGATTTTTAACCATTTTAGAAAAAGTGAGAAGAATTAATTTTATATTTTGTAATAGGATCATACCTTAATAATAAATGTTATTTGGAATTTACATTAAACAACTTTATTTATAATAAGATTTTATTCTCAATAAATTAATATGTGTTATTATATAATTATTAATATAAATTGGCTGAAATTATTTTATTTATCCGTACTAAGTGATCTATTTAATCACTATTACTTTTATTCTTAAAAAGTGAATTTTTACCAAAAATTATCTGATTATAATAGATTTAAGAAAAATTCTTATGTAAACTTGATTCATTTTGTAGAAGTTATTGATTTATAGTCTTATCTTGGATAATGTAGTCAGATTTTTATTTGGAGGGTTATTGAGACTTTTGTTTTGATTAATAGTTGTCATTTACGAGAGGATTTTATTACTTGCTAATTAGTAGTAGTCTTTGAATCATACACATGTTCTTAAATTCTTATTTATTGGAACTTAGAACTAATAGTCATATGTACATGTAAAGTAGTCATTTAAATTATATTCAAATCTCCATAGTTGATATTCCATAACAATTGAGAAATGTGAACATTTTTTATTATTTTTTGGGAGAAAAATAAATTTAATTCTTTTTAAATTCCAATACAGGATATTACTATTTTTTGTATGTTAAAAATTATTAATATAGTAATCCATTTTTAAATATGAAGTTCCAGTTGTATTTTTTTATGCATTTCTATTTTTAGATTTTATTATAATGGGGTGATACATATCAAATTTTATGACAGAGTGATATTATTTTCAAATATTTTTAATATAATAGGGTGATGCATATCAAATTTTATGACATTGCTAAACAATTAATATGATCTTTTTTTTGAACGTTTATTATCAATTTAAAAGAATATGTTGTATATTCATACATTATAACAACAAAATATTACTTTTTTTTTTATTTCGATTTACTCTTACTATGGTAGGAAAAAAATGGTAAAGGAGGATGGAGAGGAGGGAGTAGAACAAAGAGAAAAATATATCTCAAAAAAAAAGAAGGTACTTGGATGTGAGAGAAAGAAAGTGATGGAGTAAGATAAAATAGTTTAATTTTTGTATTTTATGTCAATATATATGTATTTCGTACAAAACATTCATGTGATTGATTAGCGCTTGAAAAGAGTGTACATAAAATATTATTCTAGCTATAATTTAATAGCACAATTTATATATTATACAACTATAATATATTAGGCATCTAAGATTAGACATCTAAAATTTTTTCTCCATTAATAAAATTGTATTGTCATTTGTATGTTAAAAAATGAATTACATCTCATGCATTGCACGGGTAAAATGTACTAGTTATCACTAAAATATGAATTACTGGCTAACTTATAAACAAATCAATTTAAATTATCGAATAAGTTAATTACAAGATTATCAATAATTTATCCACATTAGTTCATATCACGCCAAAAACTTTCCGTTTCCGTTGTTCCTAGAATCCCTAATTTTCCCATACAAATTGGGAGGGAGAAAAAAGAGAGAGAATTTTATCGCTGTCCAAACACATCACACATGGACCCCGACGTTTCCCGGTGGGTGGCGGAATTCCTCCTCCGGAGCTCCGTCCCCGACACCCTCGTCGCCAAGACCGTTGCCGTCCTCCCCCTCTCCTCCGCCGATCCTCGCCTCAAGAAAACACTTCTCCTCCGCACCCTTCAATCGCAACTCTCCAATGCTTCCATCACCGAAACCACTCTCGAGATCCTCGAACACATCTCAGACATCGACCGAAACGACGCCGTTCCCATCCCTGACTCCATGTGCAGGGCATATTGCGCTGTCGCCGTCGAGTGCACCGTCAAGTACCTCGCTGCCCTCCCTGACGATGACTCCGGCGAGTACTTCTCCGCCGTGAGGCGGATCTGGCGCGGCCGTTTGGCGGATGTGGAGCTCCGCCGGAGTGATCTGTTCTCCGTCGAGATGGAGGAGTGGAGGGAGGCCGTCGAGGCCGCACTGTTAGACCCTAGGGTTTCGGAGAGGCTTGCGAATTTGAGCACTCGAAACGACGCGTTTAAAGAGTTGAGGGTGTATTTGAAGGAAGCGTTGGAAACTATGGGTCCTACGTTTCTCGATAAGCTTGCGGCAATGTCGAATAAGAAGAAGAATAAGGGTTTGAATTTTAGGAGTTTGGGCGGGGATCCAGTGTGGGCAGTTGTAATGGAAGGGTGCTCTAAGCCGGTGAGGGAGCATGGTGATAACCGTGATCATGGTGATGAAGTTTGTCATGATAATGCTGATAATGCTGATGATGATGGTGCATGTGGAATGGAAGGTGTGGTTATGAATGGTGGAGATCATGGGAAGGAACAATTGGAGGAAAGAGGTGAAGTTTCTTTTGATTTGAACCACGAACCTGCAACTGCATTGAAAGGTTGTTCTGTGTATTGAATTTTGATGTTAAAGGGTCTTTTTTTGCATACGCCTAGTTACTATAGTGTGAAGTTCTAGAGGTGTAAAAATCACAGGTGATGCTTAATTTGATAGTGAAAACTTTGGATTGTTTGAAAATCTCTTGTGGGTTTTTACAGAAGTTTGTTATGTTTTTGCTTGCAAGGGTTTTTTAAATTTATATGCTATATTCCTGGTTTTTGAGTTTTGGCTTAAGCATGAATGGGCAGAACAAGTGGTTTCCTTTTTTGTTTTTAGTCTATAATTTACCTTTGCAAGTGTTGTCAGTACTTATTACTAAGTGGGAGTGTGGGACTATGTAGTCATTTTTTATTCTTGTTACTCTTTTCACCTACTATTTTAACTTCAGACAATTGTTTCTGTTCTTTTTCTTTTTCTTTCTCCGTTTCCAAAAGTGTGGGTTGTTCATTATTAACAAGAAGTTTGAATGCTGCAATTTACAAAGCTATTCATGAATTGCTATCTTATACCTATTTATTGTTATTTTAGTGCCCCCACTATCCTCTAAGAAAGGCAGTCTTAAACACAAGAACCCTGCACTTCGCAGATGCCATAGGGGAGTTAAAATCTCTGGTTCTGAGAAATTGGACCCTGAAAAATCATGGAGCAAAGATGATCGTGTGCCTAGTGCTGAATTTAGAAAAGTTCGGGAATCCCTTAAATCAAGTTCAATGGAGTTGCGGACGTTGGTCAAGGATCCTCTTCCGGATGCATTGGGTTTATCTGAAGTTGCAAAATCTAAATTAGCATCAAAAAATACAAATCATGAGCCACCTATAGGAAACCAGAATGGACAAAGAGATGTGCCAAATTCAAATACTTGCAGGAGTATTGTACTTTATCAACCTAAAGATGCTAATCTTTGGAAATCGTCATCTCCTGTTGATGGTAATAATGTTCAGCTCGAGAAGAAGTCTTCTGCTCATTGTAGTAAAGTTGAAGTTCGAAGTCCCAGCTTAATGAAGCGAAATAGGACTGCTCAAAAATATGAGGTACTCATGTTTTCATTCATTGTTATGTTTTAATCTGGGATCATATTTCTTTCAACTTTTAACTTTTAAGACAGCACTAGGTTTTGATATTACGGGTCGTATCTTGTTCAAGATAACCATTTTATGAAAGAATGTTTGCTTTCTCCTGGAATTTTATCGTCCTCCAAGAGGATTAGGAACACTAGTGCAGATGCAGTATGACGTGTGGGTTCTGCAGATGCGGGGCTGTGGACCCATTAAGACTGTTTTCTTTATACAATTTGATGGTTGAGAGACTATGCATTATGTTTTTTTCCATTCCTTCTTGTGGGTATTCAGTTGGTACTTTGATATATCTTTGCATTGGCATATTAGATATCTTTTTATCAATGCAGTGGGATGATTCAATAGATAACATGCCCCAAGTAATGCCATCAAGAAGGAAGAAAAGGAGATGGACTCCACTGGAAGAGGATACACTAAGAAATGGTGTAAAAATGTATGTGCTAGCTCTAAACTAGTCAAACCATAAAATTGTCAGGTGAACTTGTCTCGGATATAAGTTGTATACTTGAAATTGAAAGTTAATCAATTTAGTAACAGTTGTACATCATGGTTTCAAGTTAATCAAGTTCTCATTAACCATATTTTCCTATACAGGTTTGGCGAGGGGAACTGGGCAGCAATTCGGAGTTTTTACAGTGAGATATTTGAAAGTAGAAGTGGAGTATGCAATCTATGAACCAAAATGTTTTGCCTTGTTTCTATTTGGAGTTTGGACTAATGTATTTAGTTTAGTTTAACTCCAATGTTTTTTTGCAGGTTGATTTGAAGGATAAGTGGAGAAACATGATAAGGTAGTAACATAGATGAGCTATTTGAGCATTCATGTGAATATCTTAGGAAGGTATGTTTCTTTGCATTCATGGGGAATTTTGTATTTGTTCTAATATTCATAGTTTCACTTATTGTAGGATTGAATCAAATGTGTGGATATTTTTAATTTATTTTTAAAGTAGTGCTATGCAACCCAAGTAGTTTGCCCTATGAATAATTGCCCAACACAGTTGACACATCTTTAGTTTTAAGATATTCCATAACTCAAAAACTAATGCATAGCTGTTACAGACTTGCTGCAATATCAATCACGTGGGGAAAACATTCCGTCCTTATAGCATTTTTCTTATTTAAGATAGAACATAGAATAACACTAGCATCATTCATGTCATGCAAATGCAATCTAGCTGTCCCCACATAGTAGGAGTGTAGGAAAATGCTTGACTGTTGCTCTGTCTTTTTCTTTCTCTTTTCTCTTGGTATTTGTTTTGCCTTTATATGGTGTCCATGTATGATATGGTATTGTTTGTGCATAGATACTCAGTTGATCAAGCTTGACGAATTGGAACTATTCATTGATGATTTTAAAAGTGGTTTAAATTCCATATGAGCAATATAATAGGTTTTATTTTGTTAGTTCATAACTGGGTATTAGTAATTGTACTAATTGAGAGGAGGGACCATGGGCAATAAAACTGTTATTGCCAAAAAAAAAGTGTGAATGTGTTAAGTGGTTCAAATGTTAAAGCTCTTCAGAAAAGTGCCTGAATTTGAAATCAAATTCTGCCTTTCACCACAAATATATTTAGGATAGGAGAAGAGTCATATCTTTTGGAGAAACCCACAGGTCATGGACTAATAAAACATAAAGGGTCAATTTTCTTTTTAATAGTGCAATGATTTTGATATGGAAAAAGTACAAAGACTTTGTCGGTTTAGCATATTTGAAGGTATGAAAACTTTGGCAGTTTAACATATTTGAAGAACGCTTAAAGATATTAGTTAGTTTTGGTGAAGAATCATATTATTACTGGATCTTCTCTTGATTCCATTTGCATGATTGTAAAGCTAGAGTTTCTAAAATGATCAAATGTGTGATTCCCTGGACTTTGGAACCTGTGATCTAGAGGTGATCACTAAGGCATTTATTTTAAAATTTAAATCATAGATCATAAATTGTAAGTTGCAAAGCATGTAAAATGTGATGAAAATAGAAAATAGGCAGTTGTTTAAATTTTAAATAAGTACTACGACACAAAGCATGCAAATTCTGGTGGAATTAGAATTTAGGCAGTTGGTATAGCGATAATTTTTCATTGATGTCTTGTAGTTCTTTGATCTTGGATGAGTGAGTTGTAACTAATGACTATTCTACTCATTGCTGTCTTTTTCTTCTGTAATTGACATTCATGTCCTCCAAAACTTCTTATACTCAGGTTAGTGACAAATTTTGTTAGCAGTTTCTAACTACTATTGATGCATAAAGCTTTGTTGAAGAGGGATCTAAGTAGTGCTGCTAATGCACTTACTAAATTCTCTACATCTGGTCTCAACTTTCAAGGGCTCATCTGAAGGTTCGACCATTTTGTGTTAGCTTTGGTCCCTATATGTTTCAGCTTCTTTTAAGAAAAGGAGGTACCATTTTTATTAAACAACACATGTAAACAATTTAACATAATTATACTAGTTTTTTCGAAAATAAACTTAGATATTTAAATTGTATTTATGCTCTTTTTCCATAAACTAGAAAAAAACAATTACTCAGGTTTATGACTGCATCATAATATACCATTTTTAACTCAGGTTACAATTACTCAGTAAATAGTAAGGTTTATTGACACGATATGCACCTCAAAATCATGGCTGAAGCAGACTTTAAATTTTCTTGGTGCCTGAGTCTTGAAAAAAGACATTGAATGATAGAAAAATCAATACCACGGTATTAGAGGTGTGTATTGATAGTTCTACCTGAATGCATTTTTCTGTTACTGTGTGTTAAAAGTTTTCCCAAACAAATTAGTGCGTTACATGCATTAACTAACTACTGCGGTACTGCCTGTTATCATTGTGTGTTTGGTTGGAAGTTATAAAAAATGAGGATAATATTTCAATGTATGAGAGCTCACTTATGGAATTCTTACCCTCACTTTTACTTTAACAATGTGAATGGTATACTAGTAGAAAGGAAGTACTATATCTTACTAGAAGTGTTAAGTGTAATATTAACTTGCAGCTAAATTTCAGGCACGTCAAATCACGATTATGGGAAGCTTGAAACGGAAAGAAATAGTTCCTACTTTTTGAGAACTGCATTTGACTTTGTACATGTGAATATGTGATACTCTTTTGCTTCTGTGTATAATTTTGCACATGTTACTTGACCAGGGAAAATAAATAGTATATGATAGCCATGTAAATTTTCAATATTGTGTTTACTTTGTATCTATTGGTCATAGATAGGGTGTTAATCATTTACTACGTCGTAACTACAAGTCGCAACCCCTTATGTGTACCCTTTCTTTTTCTGTTTATTGTTGGAAAATAAAAAATCGATATGGTTTCATTATTTTAGTGGAAGGAAAATGATATATTGACTCTCCATATGAGTGTCCTATGTGGACATCTATATTATGATGCTAAATAATAATATCATAATGTCAAAATAATAATTTTTTATGTTAAATTTTTTTGGATGTCCATATGGGACACTCATTTGGAGAGTTTATATAGCATTACCCCTAGTGGAATTACATTGCCCTCTATTTCATTATTTTAGTAGTTGTAATGCATTTGGACAATACAAGAATACGACACAAAAATGTTAATTATGAACTGTGATTGGTTGGTCGATATAAATCCAAGAAAACTTCACTAGGAGAAACAGAGGCTATGCACACTTCCTCTACTACTGCCAAGGAAAATGCTACTTGTACATACAACAATATCTCTCTACTCATTTTTTACCCATTTAAAAAGTTGGCAACTTTTATAAATATGTTGACAACTTGCCAACATTTTCATAAAAGTTGCCAACTTTTGAATTGGTGGAAAATGAGTGGATGACACTGTTATATGTACAAATAGCAGTTCCCCTACTAGTTCCCCTATTGCCAATTTCGAGTTGTAGCTTCAAAAACCCTCCCGTTCCTTCTTTCCAAACATTCCAGCAACCTACGGCAATCAAATTTATCATGTTGTTATGGTACTAGCTATGTTACCGAGTGTTCTTAGGACAGAACATTTGTTAATTCAGTAAAAGTAGAAATATTTATTTTAAAAATATGTATTTTTATATTTTTAATATAAGAGTTTTACTATTATATTTTAAATTTTAAATAAATTTACTATTTTGAGTATTCTTAACAAGTATCTTAATTAATAAAATCTTTATCTTATTTCTTTTAGGCTGTCTTTGTAAGGTTGTTTCTGTATTTATTTCATAGCTCTCAGCCACCCCTCCAAGAGATTAGCAAAATCATTATGAGCCATTTGGCTTCTTAATGAGAGAACCTGCCACACTTTCTCTGCTTAATGGCATTGTAACAAACAATGTGTCAATGACTCACATCAGGCAGCTGTACCTCATTCCAAAGGAAGATTTTGATCTTATGAGGGACTCTCAACTTCCAAATGCTCTTCCATACATTTTTAATCCTCATTTGTAAAATGGTAGCTGCTGACTTGGTGTATGAAATTAGCAGCTATATACTACCTTGTACCTCGGTGATACTAAATAATTTCCTCTCCTGTTTAGACACCAATAAGGTTCCTCTTCTCCATTTGATGGAGTTGTTGCCAAAATTCTATTTTCAACACTTTTCTCCCTTCTAGCAAGCTTCTCCAGGACCATAAGGGGTTATTATTTTAAAGAAAATATAGATGTATTGTACGTACATCAATCGTACATCTAATTAATATGCAGCGTGTAACACCCTACTAAATAGCCCTTAATGCTTAAGTCATTTTAGGCCATTTCATAAGGGTTACCTCCTGTTATCATGTTTTATCTTTATGTTTAAAATATTAAACGCGGAAAATAGGCGGGAGTTGATTTTTCGTAAACATTCGCGGAATAGAAAATAAGGGTTTTGCGCATATGATAAGCGTTAATATAAGCGATACAAGCATTTACTGAAAATACCTCATCATAAAAATAACTCTCATCAAGAGATGAGACCAACCCCATGAGGATAAGGTCTGACTAAGCACTAAGCCAATGAGAAAGTGGTTACACATTTAAAGGAAAGTGGGTTAGTGGGAAAGAGTCATGATGAGCTCATAAACCACCCACTATCATCCTAAAATCACTCAAAATCAGTTATGCTATATAATTATTTATGAGATATATATGTTATACTGAGTATATGTGTTGTTTTTATGATGAGTTAAATTGTTGACATGATTATATGATTTATATAATGATTAATGATGATATATATGTGATGAATGTTATATGTCTATGATTATGTAATGTTAGAGTTTAATAACCAAAACGCGCTCAGTGACGCTATGTTAAAACGTCACGAAGTGACGCTATGTTGAAACGCCACTGGCGGGTGACGCTATGTTAAAACGTCACAAAGTGACGCTATGTTAAAGGATTACCCCCCTCTCCCCATTAGTTTAGGATGAGCTCATGTCTAGGGGCCGGTGATGTGGAGGATAGGACAGGAGGGCGGTTATATCTCACAGTTAAAGAAAAATAAAGATGCTTAACATGTTAATATGTATTTTCTTTATGATGTATTTATTGTATATGATTTGAGGGCACTAGCACACTACACAGAGACCTTTAGTTATGATATGTTATATGTATTAAATACAATAAACAAGACGCACTTAGGTAGTCGTTCCGGGACAAGATTGTTTTGAAACTAATAACTGAAATGAATCCCTTCATGCTCACTTATTTAATTAATAAACCCGGAGCGGCTCCCCTACTGAGTTACTTTCAAGTACTCACCCCACGTTATTTCAAACATTTTAGACGATGAGCACCAGCAGGACGACGGAGCGAGCTTGGAGCCCGTGCAGCCTTAGATTTAGCTTCCACATTATTTATTAGACATTATTATTTGAGTTGTTTCTTTTATGGATTATGTTATGGATTTATTATTATTCTCTAGTTTATGTTTCTGAGACCGGACCTTTGTTAGCTGGCAAGTACTATTTTATTTATGGATTGTATTTGTGGAGTCTTGTGAGTCTCTGTTTTAGGCTCATGAGATAACACTATTATTATTGCTTGATGTATGTTTTGGGAGATTACATGGTTTATTTATTTATATTGAAGTATTATTCAGACTATATTATGTTACGAGTATCATCGCTTATTTATTACGCAAGACCCTTATTTTTATATTCTGCACAAATGTTTTCGAAAGTTCTCCCACATATTTTCCGCATATATTTATTTTAAATATAAAGATAATATATGATAACAGGAAGTAACCCTTATGAAATAGCCTAAAATGACTTAAGCATTAAGGGCTATCTAGTAGGGTGTTACACAATCCCACTACTTTAGCTATCTTCCACAAATCTCGCAACTACCTCCACACACGTTCTTCAGCCGTTTTCCCCTCTAGCCGTAGCCGTAACATGCAGCTGTTACTATCCGTTTCAATCGGCTAACCAACGTTTCGACTATTCTTATTCGGCTACATACTCTTCGACTAACGTCTCTTTCGACTATTAACCATTTTCTTGGGATAACAGGAACATTAACAAAGTATTAAAGTGAATCACAGAATGCAATGTGAGAGACTAAATCGAACAAAAAGTAAAGTGGAGGACTAAAGTGAAACAAATATGCAATGTGAGGGACTAAAGTGATGGTTAACTCTTTAAATAAATTGAAAGATACATATTAGATAATATAAAAATGATTCATTAAGAATTTGTAAATATTCTATAAAAAACTAAATAAATAAAGAGTACATAAATTATCATACGTGACACATTTATAAAGACTTAATAAACAAATGAATTGATAAATAGTCATCGATCACCTGCATTTTACTATACAAATAGAGAATATAGATTACTCAACCATATATCACCTAAACTATAAGTAGAATGTTACTTTATTATAAAAATATCACTTACATGTAAGGATGAAAATAGACAAAGTCTATTAGGAGCCTACGGTCTGGCATGTGTGCTTGACCTTTTTCTAAAATTCTGTTTATCCTAGCGGTTAGACATAAGCTCGTTGTAAAGTCTATTAGATCTATGAAGCTAGCAAGACTTGTTAACTTATATACATGTAATTGAATAATTGTTATTAAAAAAATCACAAGTAGATCTGTTTGAGTCTTTTACCAATTGATTTGTGTTCGATCTGCGTAGAATCTAGGCCTATTTGGCTTATTTGTATGATTAAGTCTACCGACCCAATGACTTTTGACATATTTTACCTTCTTTTTATATTGCAAATTTTTTAACAGATTTCAAGTGACATCAAACTTTCTAATAAACAAGACATAGACCTAAGAATTAACCTATAGCATTCTATAGGCTTAGGCCTACAATTTATTGTGCAAGTCCATGTAAAGTGAAATGTCATATTTATTCCTTGAGAAATTTTTGGGTGGTTATGGACCACCATATAGGATTATGGTCCAGTCATCCAGTAATGATATTTGTATAAAAAAAATGCTATATGTCATAGCTAGGATCAATTTTTACTAATTTAATAAAATTTTCAAAAGAAAAATAAAAAAATCCACATCTCATATAAGTAAAATATATATTTAATATTTTTAAATTATTGAGAAATGAATTTGATTCTCCTTTTTATTTTTTAAAAATAAAAAATAAAAGATAAACTATAATATATTTTAAATTATTAATAATAAGCCCTATAAATACACAATATTATCTATTAATAAATGATAAATATTTAATTTTATTATTTTTAAATTATTTATGTGAGGAAGAAGAAATTTTTCATAAATTTATTTTTTTATTATAAATAATAATTTTTATTTTATCTTATGATTCAAATTAGTTAGTTTTTTTAAATTAAAATAATTTAAATATTAAACTTAAATATTTAATAAGTAATATCTTAATAAGTAAAATAAACATTTATTTTAATATGATTCTTTTTTTTATTTTTTATAAAAAACTATGCTAGATTATTAAAATGGATTTTATAACATGTGGCATGTCTTATGTACATATGGCATCACTTGGATGACTGGACCTCAATCCTACGTGACGGTCCATGACCACCCAAGATTTCTCTTATTCTTATCCTAACTTACATGAATATATTTTTGTTGATATTGCTTAACTAGCTTTTCTAGATTGTGAATAGGAATTAAGTTTAGTATAGTAAATTATTACAGAAAATCATTGCACATGATTTAAAAAAATGATGCCGCAAAAAGAAATAGTTAATGTGTATGAAAATATGAGAATACGAAGAAGAAAAATTAATGATTATGAATAAGATGCATAAGAGCACCTTGGGACTCAAGTGAGTCCCAACTCCCAAATCTCAATATTGGTCCACATAGTTTCCAATTAGTATTATGTAATAAAAGTAATATTAGTTGTGTTTGGATAGTGTTTACCGGGCGCGAATTGATGGCTGAGGGGCCCAAACGATGGTAAAAAAAAATTGTAATATTTTATTTTCATGAAAATCTAATATTAAATTAAAATAAAAATTAAGCACATTTCATTTCAAGAATGTAGTTTTTTCTTAAAATATATTTTTATACTTTAAATCAAACATGAGAACAATATTCTCATTCTCATATTTTTGACAATATTAAAAGATTCACATACTAAATGTCCCTTAATATTAAGAGTTTAAGACGCTATGTTTGTATAAAAATACTTTATATTAATATTTATTTTAAATTAATTCTTTAAAAGTAAATAATATTTTTAAAAATAACAATTTATTATGTATTTACTCCTTATCAAAATATTCTACCTCGGTATTTATTAAAAAAAGAAAAATCTAATTCATTAACAAATTCTAAGGAAAAAAATAAAAATAAAAGTTAAAAGGATTGAATTAAAAATCGATTTAATTTTGGTCCACTGATAGTGAATATGTATGACTTTTCTACACAGTCATCCAATAATATGTTGTCACGTCAATCATGATTTTATTTTCTCTCTCTATTATTTGGAAAGTCATGCAAATAAAATGTTTTGATTGAATGTTTTTACTCTGTCTATACATTAAAATTAAACTCATTAAAAATAATAATAAAATAAAAAACTTCAAAAAAATATTACTACATCTACATTATAAAATTAATCACTATCAATCATTATATAAAATAATCCAACTTTTTCAAACTAATAGTCAAACTTTTAATATTATATATTAATCAAATATTTTTAAAATATGATTAATAATTTTAGACAAAACATCCAAATTAGTCCCCACAAAACTTCTCATCGGACAAAGTAGTCCATCCAGAATAAAAATTCAAAATACATCATTCAAAAATTAAAATTTCGGATAAATTGGTCCTTCAAAAAAAAATTAGACAAATTAGTCCCTCAAGATTCATGGAAATGATCAAATTAGTCTCTGCTAATTAAACATTTTGGACAAATTAATCCTCCCATTATAGGGACCAATTTGTCCGGAATTTTAATTTTAGAAGGATGTATTTTGAACTTTTAATTCTGAAGAGATTACTTTGTCCGATGAAAAGTTTTGCAGGTACTAATTTAGATATTTTGTCATAATTTTAAAAAATTAAACATGATGGATAATGTTTGATTTTGTAGTATACAAGGATCATTTCTAAAAAAAAAAAAGAATTATTACAATTTTCTTCCGAGCAACGTGAGAAGACGAAGCAAAGGAGAATAGAAAAAAAAAAAAAAGATACAGACACGGAAAGGATGAGAGAGAAAGACATTGTAAGCGGTGTTTTCGTTACATAGAGAGAGAGAACCCATCGAGGAAAAAGAAAAAACCACAGAGAAAGGAAAGAAATGGCCACACATACGCAAGATCCACCTACGAACCCTAACCCCAACAATCCCAATGCCAACAATGCCAATGCTAATGCTAAAAATTTCCCTCCATCTCCGGCCATGGCGGCGCCGCCGTCCTCCGCCGCACCATCTTCCTCCATCTTTATCCGAAACGGCGGAGCCGGAGGGAACGCCGGTTTGCAGCACTCGCATCACCGGAGAGCACACTCTGAGGTCAGTTTCCGGCTGCCGGACGACATTATGGACCTCTCGCCGTCGGATCCGTTCACCGGCGGGTCGTCGACGGCGAGCCTTGAGGAGATCGGATCTGAAGATGACCTCTTCTCGACCTACATTGACGTGGAGAAGCTCGGTGGCACCGTAGCTTCGAACGGATCGGATCAGGGCGGTTACGCCAACAATGGCGGCGCCGTCGCCGGAACGAGCGGTCACAATGACGGAGAAAAGAGCCCTGGCGCCAGTGGCGGTACCGGCGGCGGAGCGAGGCCGAGGCACCGGCACAGTTGCTCCGTCGACGGTTCCACATCGACGAGCTTCGGTGAGATCATGGAGGCGAAGAAAGCTATGCCTCCGGATAAGCTCGCGGAGCTATGGAACGTTGATCCGAAGCGTGCCAAGAGGTCTATGAATATGATCTTCACTTCAATTTTCCTTTTTTTATCCCTCGTAAAAAAAATTATTTTGATTTAAAATGCTTCACTTTTTGCTTACACAATTACGGTTCCGTTTGTTGAAAACTGAATAATGCAACGGATTGACCTTGATATTGCATAAATTATGAATGCGTTTATAATTTTAATTATCATTAATAATCTTTATTTTAAAATTAGTTCTTAAGATTTTTTCATTTCTTCATGAAGTTGGTGAATTTTCTAATCGATTTATTTATTAAAAATTGAAACTTCAGAGTTGAATTTTGGTGAATAATTGCACTTTTCTAAAGGTAATGCCATCAGTTGGATTTATGGCTGTTGTGTTTGACCTTATGTCAAACTATTAATTTTGTGAAATCTTTTGATTTTTGGGATGCGAATGTTGAATTTATTTGGCAATGATATTTGGTAGTTACTGGGTTTCTGTCTTGATGCATGGGATGGATTTTACTATGTCTTTTAATTACCAAAGCTAGCATTGTTGTACTATTGTCTGTGTCCTACATTTATTCAGTTATGGAAGTTGGTTGCTGTGGAAGATTCTGCCTTTATGTGTTATCACAGTGTCTTGTTTATGCAACTTCTCAACCCAAGAAGTGATTAAAATGAATTAGAATGGAATGTGGGTTGTGTAATTGAGAAGGGAAGTCAAGTGTCATTATAATTGTTGTTATAGTTTTTTAACAGACAGATAACAGATTGGAAGGTTTGAAATTTTGGCTGGGTCACCACTACGAAAGTTGTGAACGCCGCAATTGTTAACAGAGAGCATTAAGAATCTTCTTGTTTGTCGACAAGTATTTTGAATCTAACTGTTTGTGGGTGCTATCTAATGAAATAAAAACCCATAGTTGCTGAGGGTTTATAAATTGTAATTTCTAAAGGCTATATGTGCTTGTTTGATGTTGAGCAATTAAAATGGAGGTATGAGCATCAAAGTGAGGGAGAATGAGGTTTATGCAAGAGACACTGCTATTTAGTTTCATCTAATTTTCTGCTACTTTATCTTACTGATTGTTTTGGATTGGTTTGGTTATTATTATTCTGACACGTATTGCTGCTTTGTACAGAATACTTGCAAATCGGCAATCTGCTGCACGTTCAAAAGAGAGAAAGGCCCGCTATATACAAGAACTTGAGCGCAAAGTTCAGACCCTTCAGACTGAAGCCACAACCCTGTCTGCCCAATTAACACTGTACCAGGTTTGTGTTGGCATATATCTACAAGTTCTTGTGTGTTTAGTTTATCTTTAATGCAACAAGCTTGAAATTCTTTTGTACAATAGTTCATTTTGTTTATTGGATGATTGCATTTTTTTGGCTTCATATTTATGGTATATATCTCATAAGAATTTGAGTTTTGAACTAGGTTTAATATGCTGCTGCATTTTATTTACTTTTTGCTGCTTATAATTATTATTTGATGATTCTTATAATCTTTCATTCTTTCCTGCAAATATTATTGACTTAAGTTTTTATGCTTAAACTTGTGGTTGAATATGAATATGACTCATCACTTCCTATTTTTCCTTTTATAGAGGGACACAACAGGTCTGAGTACTGAAAATACTGAGCTTAAGATGCGTTTGCAAGCCATGGAGCAACAGGCACATCTTCGTGATGGTAACTATTGTCATGTCAATCATTTTTTTACAATATTAACATACATCCTTTGTTTTTCTGAAAATGATAATTGTGTTATTCGTTTGAGGCTAAGTAGTTATATTTGATCTGGTGTAGCACTTAACGATGCGTTGATGAAGGAAGTTGAGAGGCTTAAAATTGCTACTGGGGAGGCAATGAATCCCCCTGAGTCTTTTAATATGGGAATGCACCAGATGCAATTTCCAGGGTCAAATTTCTTTCATGTCCAACAACATCCAGGTCCTTCTGGTCACCAGAACATGCAGTTGCCTCCATTTGTTCACCCACAATCTAGCATGCCAAGTCATCATCAACTTCCACAACCGAATTCTCATCAACTCCCCGATATATTGCAAAACGACCAGCTTGGTCGTTTACAGGGACTCGACATTAGTAGCAAAGGATCGACCCTGGTGAAATCTGAAGGCCCTTCTCTTTCTGCAAGTGAGAGTAGCAATACATTTTGAATTCAACCTAAATTGCTTGACCTGCTGACTCTTGGACATTTCCTTCTCTTAATTTGTTCATAGTGTTGACATTTAGTCATCTAATGAAGCCTCTGTGTTTCATTAAAAAATTCCATTCAGATTAAGGATTAATTCTTAAATTGTTTATTCTTAGGTATGCCCCTCCCCAAAAAAGGGGCATTGCCTTTGTGGTTTTGTTTCAAAAAGTTCACAACAGGAATGTTGAATCATGGCTTTTTGGTGTTTGTGGGTGTTAGAATATAGGGAGTGAAAGGGTCATCTTCTATGGTTTTTCTTTGTATGTTGGGATATTTATCCATAAGCACCGGTCATTTGTATAATTGTATCATCATTTACTCGATAGCTTGTAAACTGTGATTTATTGTTTTGTTCCATTTCAACGATATGTATTATTATGTAAGATGAATTTCCCAAAAGAAAAAGACTAGTGAGATGAAATTGTTTCTTTCTAATTTCTATTGTCTCTTTTTATTGTATTTTCAGTTGTTGTTGTTGTTGTTGTTTTTTTGTTTTTTTTTTTGTGTGTGTGTGTGTGTGTAATGAACAAGTTTAGATAGATTCAGCACCAATGAATCTACTAGGCCAGACATGATGCCTTAGGCTAAATAAATGAGCACTTATTCGGCAACTTATAAATTACCTATAGATGTACTTATAATCTCCCGAAAGAGTCTTTACCTTGTCAAAGAGGACTAGAGTCCATTTTTTTTTTGTAGGATACGTTTCAAGTTTAATTTGAATCAATGTTTTTGTGAGTTACATTTCAAGTTTTACTCGAATCCATATTCTTGTAGAATAAGTTTCAAATCTTTTATCATATATGATAACCATCATTTGCTTGAATTTTAGATTTATTTGCAGTAGTTGCACAGTCCAAGAGTTTTGGAGACCATAATGATTGCATCTTACTTTTATATCCAATAACATTTGACGTACAACAGAAATACGTTTAACTTTTATTCAATGTGTGCTATCCACGTTACAGGATGTGTGCTATACGTATATGTGCTATATGTATAACACACATTTTGTAACATGAATAGAACATATTGAATAAAAGTTGGACGTATTTCTGTTGTACTTCAAGCATTATTGATTTTATATCTACATCGGAAGACAGCACCAATCATAGTTTTGGAGATAAGGTTCCGAAAAAACTTCTCCATCCATGTATTTCGTTTTCGGCTTTGATAATAGAAGTTGACAAGATTTTTTGGAGATAAGGACTACTCTCTCTCTCTTCCTACCTTTTAATTTTTAACACACTTGTCTACTCTAGCTTTTGTCTTAATATCTTCAAATATCTGGTTGGAGGGTCCCAAAAATGAATCGAGATAAGGCAGTTTGAGCCTATGGAACAAATGATTATGAATCTTACATTAAGTAGTGTGGGTTGTGGTTGCTGACCAACTATACTATATATCATAAATTTTGGCTAGAGGAGCACACGAGATGAGGAGACAATAATGTTGATAGTTGTTTAGTCCAACTTATTACCGACAAGAAAATAAACACAATAAATCTTGAGAAAAAGAAAATGCACAAAATAAAACCAAGTTGGACGGAATCAAATTCTCGCTATAGCATTGTTAGAGGTACAATAAAAAATTAGCCAACACAGTCAACAAATAGGAATTTGGGTCATAATCACTCAGCCCACTAAAAATATACTCATGATTAAAAGTGTTATTTGGGTCATAAAGTATTAAATGAATTTTGTTGACTATTTTAACTGATTTTTTATTATGCCTCAAGCATCTGTATTCTCGCTATGGTGTGTATAGTGGTGAATATCATATGTACACTCAATTATACTCCATCCACATATCCCACCCATACCTTTGCAAACTGAATCCCACACACATAATCTGCGGCGGGAAATCATGATTACTTATGATAATTTTATTGTTGAACAAGATAATCTTTGATAATAAAAAATATTCTAATTGATTTTTGATAATGTTAAAAATTGGACATTATAATGTTACTGGACGAAAAAATTAACAACGTTATAACAATTTCATTTTTAGGCAAAGTGGTCCCTAATAATTTTATTGTTAAAATAATCAGTCCCTAATTATTTTTTAAATTCTTTTTATCTTTTATCACTTTTATTAACATATTCAATTCTAAATATTCTTAAATCAAGTCTATATATATTTTATTTGAAAATTGTCACTAACTCTTTTGGTGCAATTATTTTAGTATTTTTTTAAAAAAATATTGATAAAGTATTAATTTTTTATTAATAATTTTAGATACCACACCTCTTAATTCACCCGTTTTAAAAAATAAAGTAAGTTTTCATTCTTTTTACTAAAAATATTAAAACACTTACATATACAAGGTAATAGATTTATTTTATTATAAATTTTATATAATTTAAAATAGTTAATTTTTATAATATCAATTGTTAGTATATGTTGTAATATGCATAACTTAAAATATGAAGATTTAAACAAGTAAAATTTAATAAATAACATTTTAGAAATAGTAAAATAAGTGCATTAAAAATGAATGGTAATAATTAAATGGGAGATATATAAAATTGATTTAAGAGTGCTTAAAAATACATATTATAATAAAGAAGATAAATGATAAAAAAATTAATAAAATTATAGACCAATTTTTATAACAATAAAATTGTCAGAGATCAATTTGTCTAAAAATGAAATTGTCATTAACACCGTTAACGTTTTTCATTCAGTGAATTTATGATGTCCTACTTTTAACATTGCCAAGGACCCGTTTGAGTGTTTCTGATTGTCAATGACCACCTTATCCGATGCAAAAATTGTCGATGACCAATTAAGGGATTTACTCTAATTTTTTTCTTTGATTCTCCACCCGATTTAGGAAACCATCCATTCACCCATGAACATTGTTTTCTAATTCCTCAATTTTTCTATCTATCCAAGTGGCGGATCTAGCCCTCTCTCCTCCTTCAACATAAGTGGCAGTAGCAACGACAGAGCCAGGCGCGTGACCCAGCAGCTACCTCCTTCCTCGATCCTCTCTCGTCCCAGATTTGTAGAAGCGACGACCTTCCTTGGTCGAAGCCTACCTCCAATGGCGGTTGAGTCGTTGCCAGTTGCCACTATCCTCTATCCATCGCTTTCTCTCCGCTCCTCTCTTCTCGCGCAATTGTAGCAGTGGCGTTTGAGTCGAGCCCTAAGGTTTGTGTTCTTTCTCTTGATTCTTGTTCAACGAAAATTAGGGTTGTAGAAGAATTATGCTTATATACAAATTACCCACATTTTTATACATATGCTAGGACAACACACATTTATGCACATACAACATACATTTTTATTTACCGTCTACACATATTAATGTACAACATATACATATTTATGCACAGACTACACACATTTTTATACAAACTACACTCATTGTTATGCAATTACTACATATATTTATGCTAATATTACACACATTTATGCCCGTCTACACACATTTTATATAAAGTGTATAGATATTTATACACATGTTATATACATTCAAGTTTAACTACATATACATTTATACATAATCTAAATACATCTATGTACGAACTACATACATTTCTATGCACATGTTACACACATTTATGTATATTCTACACATTGTTTAAGCCTTTAAGGTAGATTGGACTTCTCTTTAATTTGTGCATATGGGAGTTATGGAAAAGTCTAGCCGTACAACCCATATAGCCAACTAAGTTGCCAACTATTTATGATTTGTTCCAAAAAAAATAAAAATAAAACAAATACATATTAAATGCTTATTAATAATCATATAATATATCATTAATACATTAGATATAATTAATTAGTTTTTGATTCTAATTGTGATACCCTTTTAATTATTAAAAAAACGGAAGACTACGCATGATTAGTCTAATCGCACGCTTGTAACCCTATTAGTCTTCGTTTCCTTTTGTTCTGAGAAAAACTCACGGCTGCAACCCTTTTTATGCTATAAAAAGAAAAGAAATAAAAAACTAAGCATGTGTCCATTACACATACCTAATCATGTGTATTACACATAACTCATAGAATTAGTGTACTAAAATTAACTAACTCAACATTTGAATATGAAAGAATTTGTTTGTCAATATGGTAACACATAATTAAATTAGAGTTAGTGTACTAAAATTAACTAACTCATAACATTTTTTTTTAATTTATTACTTGTTTACAGCATAATAGGATCAATATTGATTGTGCTGGGACTATACTCTATTTTGTGGGGTAAAGGCAAAGAACTAAAGAATATTACAGAGAAAGCAAAAGGTGAAGTATTACCTGAGATAATTTCCACAAATCATAATGAAGAATCAATTGATGACAAAATTAGTGAACATATTGAAAGCAATAACATGGAAATTGAAAAGTCATGTTGAGATCAAGAGATGCTATTAGTTATACACAGAACAGAACACAAGATGCAATTTATTTATAATTATACACAGAACAGAACACAAAAAGTAATAGTCAGGATTACATATACCTCATAGTGAGGATTACACAAACCTCACAGAAAGCAATATCATGTATATATATTTTAGGTTCAAATGATTTTTATCAGGATTACATATACCTCACAATCATGATTACACATAGTCAGAATTACACATATCTAATAGTCAGGATTACACATAGTCAGAATTACACATACCTAATAGTTAGGATTACACATACCTCATAGTCAGGATTACACATACCTAATAGTTAGGATTACACATACCTCACAGAAAGCAATAATATGTATATTTTAGGTTCAAATGATTTTTATCTTTGAGGATTACACATACCTCACAGTCATGATTACACATAGTCAGAATTACACATACCTAATAGTCAGGATTACACATACCTCATAGTCAAGATCGTCATTACACATCACTCTAATTGCAGATTACACGAATATTCACTATACATATCTCGTACTCCAGGTTACACAAATCTCATAGTGAGCATTACACAACTATTCACTACACATAACTCTAATTGCATATTACACCTATATCAGCATATACACACGGTCAGGATTACACATAATGCAAATCACAAATGCATTTTTACTAACCAGTGACATAGTACACAACAACATTTCTGCTAGTTTATACACCACAAATGCAAATCACTATAATCAATGTTCATTGCACCATTTAAGAGTAGTAATATGTGTATAGAATATGTATAAATGCTCTAATTTATTTCATTCCAATGTAATAACTAGTTGACTACTTGGTTGGCACTATTGTTGTACCTGTACCATATTTTTTCTATGATTTACATAAAAATAATAAATACATACATTTTTTTATAATGTACATGCATTTTCTTGATACTACACATTTTATTTTGTCGCTTTTTTGGAGTTTATTGTTCTTTGGTTTTGAAATTGTGAATGGGTTATGATTTTATGAAATTGGTTTATGAAATTGCATTTAATTTTTTAATTTTTTACGATAACATAATTTGAGAATATTTGTTGCTAGTTTGAAGACTTTGAAGTCATTTGTTATTTGAGAAATACTTTGCGTACACTACTTTCAGCCACCAATGTATTTTGTATAAAATACGGGTATATTTATACGAAAGTTTAAAGTTTGATTAATTTATTTCACGCGCTTATCTTCTCTCTCGTAACTACACAAATGTCATTTCACTCATTTTTGTTTCATCTTCTTCGTTTTTCTTCTTTTCCAGGTACGCTATTTTACTATTTCTTTTTCTTCTTCAACCTTCTTCTCTTTCTTCTTCTTCTTCTTCAACCTTCTTCTTCTTCTTTTACTCTTAAACATTCTTCTTCTCTTATTTTTTTTTTATTTGATTCTCCTTCTTTTTTTTATATTTAGTTCCTTACTCATTTGTTTCTTTCTTCTTTTTTGATTTTGTTCATCTATTTTTTTTTCTTTTGGTTCTTTTACTTTTGTTCTCTCTTTCAGTTTTATTGTTTCTTTTTTAATTCTCACTCTTCTTATTGTTGTTTGAGGAAGAACAACAATGCAAAGTTAAGAACAAAATGTCATTCACATCATTTGGATGTTGAATTGTGGTATTTATTTATGTTAGATTGTGGTCTTTATTATGTTGGATTGTGGTCTTTATTTATGTTGGATTGTGGTCTTTATTATGTTGCAGGAACAAACAGAACATGACACAACATGAAAGCATATGTTAATTATGATTTTTTTGTGTCCATATTCACCCTCTTGGATGTTGGATTATGGTCTTTATTTATGTTGAATTGTGATCTTTATTATGTTGGATTGTGATCTTTATTATATTGGAGGAAGAAATAGAGCATGACACAACATGAAAACATATATTAAATATGATTTTTTTGTGTTTCCATATTCATCCTCTTGGATGTTGGATTGTGGTCTTTATTTATGTTGGATTGTGATCTTTATTATGTTGGATTGAGGTCTTTATTTATGTTGGATTGTGGTCTTATTTATTATGTTGGAGGAACAAACAGAGCATGACACAACATGAAAGCATTTATTAAATCTGAATTTCTTTTGTATCCTATTCACCCTCTTGGATGTTGGATTGTGGTCTTTATTAGGTTGGATTGTGGTCTTTATTTATGTTGGATTGTGATGTTGGATTGTGGTCTTTATTATGTTGGAGGAACAGAGCAAGCATGACACAACATGAAAGCATATATTAAATATGATTTTTTTTGTGTCCATATTCACCCTCTTGGATGTTGGATTGTGGTCTTTATTAATGTTGGATTGTGGTCTTTATTATGTTGGATTGTGGTCTTTATTTATGTTGAATTGTGATCTTTATTATGTTGAATTGTGGTCTTTATTTATGTTGGATTGTGGTCTTTATTTATGTTGGATTGTGTTCTTTATTATGTTGGATTGTGGTCTTTATTAATGTTGGATTGTGGTCTTTATTATGTTGGATTGTGGTCTTTATTTATGTTGAATTGTGATCTTTATTATGTTGGATTGTGGTCTTTATTTATGTTGGATTGTGGTATTTATTATGTTGGATTGTGGTCTTTATTTATGTTGGATTGTGATATTTATTTATGTTGGATTGTGGTCTTTATTATATATATAATTTCATAAAATGTGACAATGCAGTGCAATGTAGGCAATTAGTGTTCGAGTATAGCCACATCAATCAATACTCACTCTTAGTTATTCTTGTTTTGCTTTCCCATTACTTTAATTATTTAATTTCTCCCATTATTTCACACACAACATGATCGAATTGCATTTATGTTGGAGTGTGGTTCTTATTATGTTGGATTGTGGTCTTTATTTATGTTGGATTGTGATTTTTATTTATTTATGTTGGATTGTGGTCTTTATTATGTTGGATTGTGGTTTTTATTTATTTTGGATTGTGGTCTTTATTATGTTGGATTGTGGTATTTATGTATGTTGGATTGTGATCTTTATTATGTTGGATTGTGGTCTTTATTATGTTTGGATTGAATCTTATTTTTATTTAGAGTTCATATTCACTTCTTAAATTATGTTGGATTATTTAGTCGCGTGAGTTTCACTCTTTCAAATGTGAAAGTATATGTTTTAAAGTTAAATTATACAAAATACATATTTTAATCATAGTGGCTGATTTTCAGTATACGCGTAGCAAAGCTCTTGTTATTTAGGTTGAAGAAAATCATGATAAGTAACTGAAAATATATATATATATATATATATATATATATATATATATATATATATATATATATATATATATATATATATAAAGATAAAAGAAGAGAGAAAATCATGGAAGGAAAAAATAGTGATCCAACTTTCCGTTTTTATATAGATGTATAGCTAGATATATACGTTAATGTATTTGGGGTCTATATGTAGCCCAATTGGTATATTGTTGGCTTCTTTGGTTACCTCAATTTTATCCATTGAGTTAAATATCAAATAAAAGTGGAGTGTTGCGAAAATAATTATTTCATTTAAAAGCTATTTAGTGCATTTTGAAGCTCAAAATATGAGAAATTATTTAATTTGAAAAAAAAATAATAGTTGAAATGAGTTGCAAATGAGAAATGATTTTAATAATAATTTTATTGCTTTATATTTACAAATTCTTTAGATTTTGGATGGATTTAAGGAAAAAAAGATTATTTAAATCCAATCCAACGGATAAGCTTTTTTTTACGAACCTGTATCGTTACTTCTACACAACTTATTTTTTTTGTATCGTCATTTCAAATATAAATTCATTTTTTTCTCTCAATCAAATCTTTAAAAATTATTTTTTTTTCACATCAATTATTTCAAAAGCAATTTTATCAATATTACTGTGTTATGTATTATGTATTTTTTCAAATATTATCTATTTTTTAGATATATTTTACATTGTAACATAATTGATTTTTACTAACATTTGAAAAATGTTATTAAACCATATGCATAAAATAATTTTTGTAAAACTCTTTAACAATATAAATTATATTTTATATATACCTATAAAGATGTTACTAAAGGATTTTAATAACATTTTTTATTTATTTTTTAACATTTTTTAAATGTTAGTAAAAACTTTAATCAACAATTCTCTATAATAAATCAGTAAGGTTTAATTATATTGCATAGTCTTACCAATATTTTAATTTAGTCCTTATAGTTTAAAAACTTTGAATTGAATCCGTATAGTTTAATTTTTTAATTGGATCCTTAACACTAATTTTTGTTAAAATATTTCATTTAATCACATTTTAAAAATATGATTAAAATAAAAGTAAAGAAAAGAAAATATTACTACATTTTATTTTTGTATTTTTAAACTTCTATTTTATTTCCTTTTATATTTTTATTTGAATTTATTTTTTTATTTAATTAATTTTTATTATTTTTATTTTTATTAAAGTTTTACTTATATATTATCAAAATAAATTAAAATAAATAAAAAAGAACATTATAAAAATAAAATAAAATTAAATATAACATATTTTTTTAACGAGACGACTATATAGTTTTTTTAGTTTAATTTTAATCCACTGTCAGTGTACAATAATTTTACTCAAACATCCAATCATGAATTGACAAATCAGCAAAAATATTTAATTTAACCACCACTAACTAAAACATCACACAAATCAACAAATGTGATTGACTGACAATATAAAATTTTTTACACTATCAATGAATCATAATTAAACTCTAATTTTTTTAGCATTTGTACTTCACTTGTATTTTTGTTGATTAGGTTCTTAAGGTGCTAGAGTTTGCATGATCCATCTTGAATGGTATTAAGAATATAACTATAATTAACATTAGTTATATAAATGAGTTAGATGATAGTTATTCTTATATATCTATATAAGAATTGTTCATTTATGTAATTATAATTTATTAATTATTCAATATAATTTTATTTTTTATTATTCATTATTTAAACTTTTAATTTTGAACCTGATATCATGACGTCAAATAAATATTATAGTATAATTATTAATAAAATAACAAACTATATCATATAGTTATCGCTAGCCCTATATACCCACTCCATCTGGCTACGCTTACTAACTAAATCACCTCCAACCCCTGGGTTTTTTACAAAAAATTAAAATATATTATATAAAGGAATTAAAAAAAACCATTAGTTATAAAAATAGAAAATTGTTTTAAACATTTTCGGACTGAAAATGTATGAAAAACTTTTTTGTTTTTGTTTTTGCTTTTTTTTAAACATTTTCGAACATGTCCGAAAATGTGTAAATGGTCAGACCAGTCCGAAAATATGTTAAATTTTGAAAAAAATTTTAACAAATTTTCGGTGTTGTCCGAAAATATGTAAATATGGTTTACATATTTTCGGACATGTCCGTAATTGCAATAGTCCCACATCGCCCGCAAGTCGTAGCAACTCCCACCCATTTGCCTATGTATACCATATTCGAATTACTCCAAAAAATGCAACAAAAACTCTCTATACTTAATTTTGTTCCTGTTTTAACAATTATGGGAGAACAAATTTATTATCGGTACGATAATGTTAATTATATTGTAAGTCGATTGACTGTCCAAGTAAGTTTTATTTATGTTAATGTATTTGTCATGTTACCAATCCCAAGTGTCATCATCCTATATACAGACGCTAGTACAACTGAACCCCAACTATATGTACCTATGGTATCAAAGTCTGCCAGTAGTGGAAGCCACCTCATGTGGACCCTTTGTCCGAACTTGTCAGGCAAAAGATAGCCACCAATGAAAGACATGATCCAGACACGCGTATATCTCATTACGCGCTCTGGGTTGGCATCAGGAGTCAAGTCAGAATATGGGAAAGCCACATTAAACCACTCCAACTTAACGAAGTTGGAGTATATAAATTCTTCATCAGGACGTTTCCCCAACAATTTATAACATATATCCCATATGTTTTTTTTGTGATGCACCTCCCAAGCACCTGTACACCCACTAACGGACATCCCGTAAACCCTAAGGCCTAGATGATATGATACATCTTGGAGTGTGATAGTTGCCTCCCCAAATGGCAAATAAAACGTGTTTGTTTCAGGTCGTCATCTTTCCACGATCGCAGATATAAGTGCACGATCATACTCCGAGGTTGGCAGGCGTGACGCAAAATATAACCCAACTCTAATCAAGTATTGATGCATTAGTGGGTGTGGCTCTCTAATCGATGCCCACCTAATGCACTTCAGCAGCCGTTCAGGCTGTAAAAACTATATAGACATTAAATTAATTGCAAAACAAATTAAAAAAACTAAAATTACAAGCAATATTTTAAATTATAAATAAAAATAAATTAATAAACTAAAATTTACAACTAACAATTTAATCTAAATAATCTCACATGGAATAAATTCTACTCATAAATATAAATTAAAATTCATTCACCAACAAATCAAAAGATAGATATAAATCAACTGACTAAATAATATAACTAATAATACATAAAAACTATATCCTAATTCCAAAAATACAAAAATAGTTAAAACATAAATAAATAGATAAATAACAAATACATTAACATAAATAAAACTTACTTGGACAGTCAATCAACTTGCAATATGATTAACATTATCGTATCGATAATAAATTTGTTTTTCCATAATTGTTAAAACAGGAACAAAATTTAAGTATTGAGAGTTTTTGTTGCATTTTCAGAGTAATCTTAATATGGTATATATAGGCAAATGGGTGGGAGGGACTAGGAGTTTTGGTCGATGCGGGATTATTGCATTTTCGGACATGTCTCCGAAAATGTGTAAATATAATTTACACATTTTCGGACATGTCCGAAAATGTTAAAAAAAAAAAGTTTTTCCATACATTTCGGACAACACCAAAAATGTTTAAAAATTTTACTCTATTTTTATAATTAATGTTTTTTTTAATTCCTATATATAATATATTTTAATTTTTTTAAAATAAAACCCCAACCCCTTGACAGCGTGTGTCGTTTCCTTTTCACCTCACCCTCTGTCTGTCTCATCCTAGCCTACGAGTCCATCCGTCCAAAAGGGTATTACTTGCAATGTTTTAATTGATAGTCCTTATCGATTGTAGAAAGATTATTTCTTTTAAAATTAACTAGTAGCAATGTCCAAACGTTATCACCAATATACATGTATGCCAAATCAAATTAAATTGCCAGTTGTGAGAGAAAAAGCCAAAATATATTGCGTTAATCCCGCAAGAGACTTTTATTTTTGTTCAGTTAGCACATTCCACGGACAACGTGAAATCTTAGGAACAATGCTACATGTACACTAAAAAATCAGCCAGTTACTATGTGTAATAATTTAATATTTTAAAATTAATGATCCAATTTTTGTTAGTATATATTAATTTAACATCTTTAAAAGTTGAATTACTAGTTTCAAAATGTTAAATTATTATACATAGTGGCTGATTTTGTGGTGTACACAAATCATTCCTCCAATCTTAGTAGAGTATAAACCATAAGTGTTCGATCCATTTATCTCTAATTCTCAATGCGTCAAAAACAGAATAATTCAATGATTTTTTCCACAATTGACAGTTGAATTCCGTTGGATTTTCTGATTCCTTTCTTCTATTTTTTTCTTTTCAAATTTTGGAGTTTAGTGCAGACTTATTGGTGTGATTTGCCGCCAACCAATGTGTGACTTGAAATTCTTGATGTCTACTTATTAGGGTGTGTTTGGATAAAATAAGGAGATGGGAATAGAGAACAATTTTTTTTATCAATTTTGGTTTGTAAGGATGAATTTATCAATTGTCTAAAAGTATTCATGTCTTCATATGCATTATTTTTAATTTTCTGTATCTATATATTGTTGAAATAGAAAGATAAAGGTGATAGATAGAAACCTTTTTACAATAATATTCTTATTTAGTGGTGGTCGACGGAGGTCAATTGGTCTGGCGTTTGACAATGGTGGTAGGTGGTCCCATGGTGGCAACAGTGGTCCAATGAGTATAATAATGTACTTTATTTAATTTTTATTTTTATGTCCATTGTTTCCGTCCATATAAACAAATGTGATAGGAGACATTTTTTTCTCTTATTGTCACCGTCCTCATTTCTGAGTCATTTTGTATCCGTTCTTTAATCTAATTACAGCTTTAGTGAACACCAATCATTAATGAACTATGGATGAATGCATCCGCATAAGAATTTAATTACCAAAAAGAACAAGAGTATTTACATAGGCTATAGAGATTGATTATATTTTTACGAACTGACAATAGAAGTTAATGAAAATGTCAAATTATAGGTAAATAATTGTTATTATATATTATAGATAATTTTTAGTGATAATTTATCACTTTATTAGATTTCAATTTATTAACAATGTAAAACAATTTATCGTCAAGTATATATGAATTTAAATCTATTTAGTTACTGAAAATAGATAAATTACGGTGAGAGAAAAAAAAAATGCATAAAGTTTAGCTTTAATAGTCTCAAGGTGTAAAATTTGTCAATAGGGTAGATCAGATGAGAGATATCAAGATAATTAGGGGTAGAGAGTGAGACTTAAAAAAATTATAAAAGAAATTATCAAGGAAGATTTAATAGTTAATTAATGACATAAATCCTAACATTATTCATAATAGAGCGTAATAGCATCGTTTGATCCATATAGCCGACCTCACCTAGTGAGATAAGACTTATTATATTGTTGTTGTTGTCTCACGGTGTAAAATTTATATATTATCACATCATCATTAAAATTTGACTGATTCACCCATTAATTAAAAATTCTCATAAAGAAATGCATATAATTATATTGGTTAATAATATAAAAATATTTTATATAATTTAGCGCATCAAAGTTAAGTTAAACTCATGCAAATCTTCAATTTTTTACAAAACTTTTTAGTTTATTACGTTGATATTTTATTTAATTTAAATATATTTTCAATCAAAAAATAGACTACATTAAAAATAAAGTATATGTTATAAAATAAAATATATTAAAAATATTAATTGAAAAATAAAATATAAATTACTTAATAAATTTAATGTTTAATATTCATTAATTTAAGTAATTAATATTAATTTTATATTATATTTATCATTAAAAATTATTAAATGCAAATAAATAAAATTTTTAAAATTTAAAATGAATTCACCAGTACAACCTATTTTTATTAGTATTTGGCTGATTTTCTTAATTTTTTTACTGATTTTTCGATTTTTGAACAATTTTTAAATTTTTGATTTTTTTCACTCAACACATACTAGTGAGTGGTCCGGTTCCCAGTTCAACTGGTAGGACCAGTTCTCATAACTACGATGAGCATTGTATATAGTAATACATGTATATCTACAAATTAATAGTTGTACATCCATGTGAGCTGACTTTGCAATGAAATCTCAAAATCTTCTCCTTCAATAGATATTCTAGATATCTAAGCTCAGATTTCACTTTTGATCATTACAATTTGCAACATTATATTCATTATCTCATTAATCGAAGAAATTTTATTCATTGAAACAATAAAATATATTTCTATATTTTTATTTTCACCTTATTTTCTTTGTCTGACTACATTATAAATTTCATTCAAATTTGATTCTCTGGATTTAATTTTGTACCAATCACGCTAAAATCAATCATTATATTCATATAAATTTGTTATTGCTTAATTTTGAGGGATTATGAGAGGTGCTCAAATGGTATCAGGTAAAAGTGATCAGCTGAAGGGTGAAATGGCTAAAGGATGATGTAGCTAGTCTAGATATTAGTGGTAGTTAAATTAGTCGTAACATTTTTCTTGGGAAAGTTGATGAGTCAACTAAATTTGAGAAAGGAAATTAAGAGCCAAAAGCGAGAAAATGGGAGTTGATAATGGTTAGTTGTGCAGAATCAGTTACTTGGAGCTACTCAAAAGTAAGGAATAACCGGTTCCAATATTTTAGCTTGGATCTTGAGATCATATAGTTTATCTATGAAATTGGGGATATGCTTGGAGAAATTCTAGGAACATCTACTGAGACTATAAATAAAAAGACTTTGTCAAATTCTAAGAAGATTCTCATCTCCTTGTTCAAATTTTTAGGTTTTATTTTGAGTTTATTGTATTTTTATGGTTTTAGTTTAGATTTCTTCTTAGCTTTTATTCAAATTACATTAAAAGTGCATTCATGGTTATTGAATAAAAGTCTTTCATTATATTAGAGTTGAGTGAAAGAGAATCCATAGTCAAGAAATAGTTTTCCCGTCTAGACTTAGAGATCACTTATCGTTGCTAAGTTGTTCTTGGTTGAACCGTGAGTTTATAGCCGATTCAAATTTATGACAACATAAATGAACATACAATTTAATCATAGACAAATTTTTTTAAATAATACACAAAGTTATTCATAAGAAGAACACATTAAACTTACCATAAAACACACTTAGCTTCATGTTTTACAAAAGATACAATTAGTTACAACAAAAACACACATAATTAAACCTGTGATAATAGTAAAAAAATTGATACAAGAGAAGCACACATGACATTAGAAAACACACTTATTGTTAGCAAAGAGCTCATAATTAATTATAAGGGAAAAAACACTTTACCTCTTAAGTTATAGGGGTCTGTGCAATTTAGCCTCTGAGTTTTCAAAACGTGCAAAACAAACTCTCAGTTTTCTAAAACGTGTAAATTAATAGCGTGACTCATTCTTTTGACGCAAATTAAACTAGGGTATTTAATGACAAAAACACGCGCTCCGCGCGTGATACGGGTGTCCCGGAGCGCATATCAAATGCTAAGTTTCATTAATCTTGCAGAAACTCGCGCTCGGGCTCAAATATTGCACCTGGGCACGGTGGGGTTTTCTCAACACAGCATCTTGAGCTCGAGATGTTGCAACTAGTTTCTGAACCCTTTAATAACTTTTATTGGCCTCGAGCTCTGAAGAAATGTTTTGGATCCTTGTCTTAGGTTTCCATAGCCACCAAGATCATCAAATTCCATCAAGTGTAACTCGAGATATTTTCAAATTACTGACTGCTGCTCAAGAATGCTGTCACATATGATGCATTAACTTTAAGTCCAATTCTAAGATTTGTAATGACCTCAATTGATTTCTAGATCTTAACATGAAATGTATCCTTGTGTCTTAGCTTTACAATGTCACTGAAATCAGGTGATTCTAACCTTTGTAGCTCCAGTTCCGACCTCTGTATCACTGACTGCTCAGGAATGTTGCTGCAGAATTCTACAGCGAGGATGATTTCACTTGAAGCTCCATTCTGATGTCCTTAAGGGTGTGCTTGTTTTGAGAGACACCAGGCACAGAGACACTGAGGACATTGAGACAGTGATAATGGCGTCCAGGACATTATCTCTAGTGTCTCTGTGATGTGTTTGGTATTGATGCACAAGATATCAATATAGTGTCTCAGTGTCTCAGTATTATGTTTGGATTAACATGCACAAGATATAATGTCCCATTTAAAATTACTTTTTACTACCCTTTTATTTATTTATATATTAAAAAAATTATAAAACCTTATTTTTTGATTCTGCTATCTCTACCTCTTCGCTATTCCTCTTTTGCTCTTCTTCTGCAAAGATGAGCTATAGTAGTTGAAAAAAGAAATCCAATTGAGAAGCAACAAAATGCTAAGATTCCAACCCTAATCTTCATTTTTGACCAACTTCCTCAGATAGCAAAACAAGAGTCACAATAAAAGATGCATACTAATCCAATATATTCCTGCAACAATCAAACCAATTAGCATCATCGAAGATGCATACTAAATCAAACAAAATAATGAATAAATTTGAGAAGATAAGAATGAATTTTTTTTTTTAATTCATTTAAAATAAAAAATAAAAACAGGGGAAACTAACAGCAATAGTTCAAAACAACAAAGGATAGGGAGAAAGGAAAAGGGTACAGTCCATACCTCGTCTCTGGTAGTGCAGTGGCTTGCGATGGTGGTGGCTGGTAGTGTGGTGGCTCCCGGTGCCTCGTCTCTGTTCTTCCTCTGCACAACCACAAGCATAAAGGAATCAATCACAACGAAAAACAAAAGAACGCAGTTGGAATGTGAAGAGAATAGGATCCAACACCAGATTTGAGGATGAGATGAGGATGAATGAGGAAGAGGAAGAAGGGAAAATGACGATGATGCAGTGTTGGAACGAGAGGGGTAGTCCACGAAATTTTCAATGTTTGGCAGAGACAAAATCGGAATCATTTTTCATTAAACTCATTTCCGTGTCCCATCATAAACCGTGTCCCAGTTAGTGGCTCAGTGTGCCTACTCACCAAGAGCACACTGAAATGCCTTTTAGTGTACATCTTTATTGTGTCTCTGTCCTTATTTTTTTCCGTGCCTCCATTACCAAACGGATGACACAATGGTAGTGTAACGTCTCTGTGTATCTGTGCTTATTGTCCCCGCAAACAAACGCACCCTAAGTTCTGAATCAGGTTCTGTGCTCTTCATGAAAGTTGTATATCTGCAGCTTAGCTTTCCAACAAGATGGAGAACACAAAATTCCAGTTTCTAGAACTCAAGTTATCAGTCAATTACAAAACAGTGTCAGGAAGCACAAAATGCTAGAAAATGCGCTAAGTTCCACATTAAGTTCCAAATGTCAAATATAATGTAAAAATTCACTTCAGGAGTGATTGAGAAGTCAAAAGCAAAATTGAACGATTACTTAAAGCTAAGTTCATTCGAAGGGCTAGGTATGTCGATTGGATTTCCAATATCGTCCCAGTAATGAAAAAGAGAATGGGAAACTAAGAGTTTGTATCGTCTTCCGAGACCTGACAAGGTGACTCCGAAAGATGAGTACCATATGCTCATAGTGGATATGTTGGTCGACTTGTCAGCAAACAACAAATTCTTGAGGTTTATGGATGGGTACTCAAGATACTACCAAATTTATATCGCCAAAGAGGATGTGCCAAAAATATTATTTAGGTGTCTTGGGGCCTTAGGGACATACAAGCGGGTAGTAATGACATTCGGACTAAAGAATGCTGGAGCCACTTATTAAAGGGCGATGAACACAATTTTACACGATTACATTGGTCGATTTATGGAAATTTACATAGTGATTTCGTGGTGAAGTCGGATACGCAGGAACAACACTTGGATCATTTAAAATTATCATTAAAAAGAATGAGAACCAAAGGGCTTAAAATGAATCCATTGAAATGTTCCTTTGATGTGACTAAAGGAAATTTCCTGGGATTCGTTATTCATCACAAAGGGATTGTTGTTTAAACAATTTATTTCAAAATTTTGGGTAAAACCAGGATATTTTCACCATTTGTGAAACTGAAAAAGGAGGAAGAGTGATTTCGACGAATGAAGTGTCTTCGATGGTCAAACCAACCAGTTCATATGAAGATTATTCATGAAGAAGGAAAACCAAGTTCGACAGAAATGATGACCTTTAGAATTCGAATTGGATGACTTTGACAAATGTTTGGAGATCACGATGGAGCTTAATGTCAATATGGTAACTTAAACAAATTGGAAGGTAGAACCACGAGGCAAACCAAGACAAGTATTATAAGCTAAGGGACCAAGATAAAAGTCATGTGATGAAATTCGAAAATAATTGCTATGGTAGAACGGGTGCGCCAACATTTAGAAGTAACTTCCTAGACTAAACATGCATGTGTGTCAAAATTTGAAAGTAATTGCCCAAACAAAACATATGTGCTGAAATTTGGAAGTAATCGCCTCGACAGGACGTGCGTGCCGAAAAGTGCATTCATTGAAGTAGAACGTGGGTCTGGCAAGATAGTGGGAGAACGATTATCCTTACAAGTATGAAGTTGTGCTCCATCGCTCGATCATGTAACTGCCGATATGACGTGTCAAGATCTAACAGGTTCACTTAGTCTATAAATAGGAGAATAAACTTTGTAATAAGGGAAAATTGAGCAAACTCACAAACTCTTGTAAAACTCGCACACAATAGCACACACAAGAACGCTAAGTACGCTTCAGTCTTCCACATAGAGTAGATTTACGATCCTTTCTTAGAATAGATTTACTGCATTTTTCCTATTCTAGATTTACATTTTCGATCCTTTGCAAACTTAGTTGTATTCATCTTCTTCTACTCCATATTCTCAACATCAAATCAAAACTACATATTTCAATTCTTATTTACACTTTTTAATTTCATCAAGTATTCGATTTGATCGGTCTCAACCCTTTCAAAAACACTTGAGAACCTAAGAGGAGTCAGTTTCCGCTCCTCGAAATGAGATTGCAAAACAAAACTCGACGCATTTCTCTTCGACTTCACCAAATCAAAAATTTGAGTCAACAGAAGGTTTTAGTTTGGTTTACGCTATGTATGGTTTATTAATTTATGAAAAAACTTTAGATGCTTTTGGAGTGAAAACTTTTTCTTGGAGTAAAAATTTTTAATAATTACGTGCTCTAAGTGATTTTAGAAAATTTGGATAAAATGAAAAAGATAAATTACATTAAATAATTTATGTAAGGTTAAATAAAATATAGAATAAAAATTCTTACTTTGAATGCATCCAAGAATTTATCTCTATTTATTAATGCAATGTGTGATATAACAATTAGCTATTATGTCTCAGAATTTACTATTCCTTATCTAATTATTTTATCCTTCTAATTTTAAGAGAGTATCTATTATTTATAAGAGCATTGATGGAGGCAAAACAAAAAACCAGCCAAAACAGTCAACAATAGGAAATTGGGCCTAAATCACTTAGCCCATTACAAAAATATACATGGTTAATAATATTATTTGAGCCAAAAGTGTTAAAATGGACTTTATTGACTGTTTTGACTGATTTTTTGTTGTGCCCCAAGTATTTGTATATTTGTAAACATGTCATTAAAAATTATGTGTTCCTTATAAATTATGAGAATCCTTAATTTTATCAACAATCAAACTTTCTCGGAACGATAACTCAATGTAATTTTTATAAGTTAAATGATCTGTACCTCAAGTTTAAATAAAGAAAAGTTGGGTATAATTTTACTATACTTCATGGGAGGTGGGGTAATTTACCTAAAAAAAAATTCATCTGTTTCATGTCACTGTAAGTTGTAGCCAAAGGTAACCTTTCCTTAGAGCGAAAATGATAAAAATACTTGAGATGGATATTTTATTGTTGATCAATACAGAAATTCATATTCCTTGGATCCTCGTTAGGTACGATCCATACACTTTATTTCCTAATTATATTAAGCAAACACTTATATATTACAGTATAGTTTAAGATTAATCATCCCACAATTAGTCAAGTACTACTGACTAATGATCCTGATCACTAGGCCCATACAAATGCCACACTTTGTTGCTTACTGCACCCTGCAAAATAACAGCATCAACGCATCGATTAAATTTGTGCACGTTCGTGTGAATATCATATATTTCCTAACCACATATACTTTTGATTGGGCACAACAGCTAAAACAATCAACAAAATTCATTTAATATTTTACGGTTCAAATAATTTTTTAATTATGAGTATATTTTTAATACGTTGGATGATTATGGCCAAAATTCTTATTTATTGACTATTTTAACTGATTTTTTATTGTGACTATAATAATACTCTTTCCTAACAATTTGGAGCGGCAATTGTCACTCCTATTTAGTTATTACCACTCTCTATTAATAACTACTTTTAACACAATTTCTAAAATACGCTCCACCGTATTGACATATTTCTCTTTTATTATTTTGAAATTAATTTATTTGTTAATTGTTCATAATGGTACAATTTTGCATCTCATTTTTGTAGATGAGATTTAATTTAATTATTTTGAATGAAAAATATTTGTTAATAGGTTCTTTTCCCAAAAATATAGATATTTTTAAATAATTAGGATTTAAATATTTTTTACCCTAAAAACATTGGATATCTAAATTTCCTTTTCAAGTTTTAGTCCAAATATCTCTAAAAATTCATTCTATACTATTAATCAATTAATCTATCTTAACTTAACTTGCTAAAAAAATATTTATAAAAACAATTCTCCTTTTTTTTTCTTTGATTGAAATATTCTTGCCTATGTATCCTCTTGGGTTGATGGTATTTACTTATCTAAAAAACACTCATGAAAAACAAAAAAAAATACTCGTTTCTTTTTTCATATTTTCCTTCCTCTTTCAATTTCAATCTATATAACTATAAAAAAAATTTGAAAATATATATTTTTTTTCAATCCTAATAATTAAAAAAATCTAAGTTTTCAAAAAAAAAAATTTAAAAAGTATTTTCCCCTCAAAAGAAATCTTGTCAATCAAAACGAGGTGCAAAATCATCATGTACAATGAACGAATAAATTAATTTTGAAATACTAAAGAAAAATAAACATGATAATAAAATGGAGAGCATAATAGAGATTATATTAAAATTGATCATTAATAGGGAGTGACAATAGCTAAATAGGAGTAACAATAGTCACTCCCACAATTTTGGGCTAACTTCAAAACTTACTATATCAATCAAGTATGAAGTATCTCAATTATCATGTTTTATTATTATTAATAAACATGTCACTTAACAACTTATTTAAATTAGTAGTTAACTCTAAACCATTTCTAAAACTTTTAGTTGTAAATAAATATGAATAATTTTATATATATATATATATATATCATATTTATCATTTTTTTGAATGAAACATTCCTAAATTTGATTTGTACTTTGAATTTTCGTGAATCTTATTAAATTTTCTTAGGAATGAATTATTTTATGTTTGGTTCACATTAACATCCATGAGAATATTACATATTTTTTCAAATATATCCTAGTTATTTAAAGTAAAAAACTAATAATTAACGAATAAACACATATCAAAAAGCTAATAATTAACTAATAATAATAAAAATAAACACATAAAAATATAATAATTATTAAAAAAAAGAATCAAAATCTTGAAGTAATTAAACATGATAATGGTTGATTATTTTGTAATATTAAATATAATGAGGACATTTATGTTATTTAACACTCTCCTAAATATTCACATCGGATAAAAATCTTAGAAACTTATCATAGTATCATAAAATAAAATTGAGGAGTTAGAATATGAATGGTATAGGTACAAAAGAAAATATTATTTTTTGAGATTAAAAAATGAATATATATCTGATCTCAATAAAAATTAAAATGACATCTACTTTTAAATGTTCAAAAATCACAACGATAAATATAAAAAAAAATACTTACGCTGAGCAGTTAGTTGTAGGGTAAACTTTGTAGGGACATTTGGTGCCACACAAGCCAGAAATAGCATTAACACGATTATAATCAATCCCAGGAATTTTGGCAGCCCTATCCTTAATGCACTGACATGAACCTCTTCTATCATCACCATTCTTATACGCAGCATTTATAGTGTAAATACCTTGGCAACACAAAGGTGTCACACTCCCTCCAAACACTGCATAAGGTATGCATGGAGTGAGCCAAATTGTGACTTGATCACATGTAAATGTTGATTGACCATGTGACCCTAATATCACCATAAAGGTCATAATTGAAGCTACCAAAGCCACTTTACCCACTGCCATTATATATTAATTTCTTTATTTTTTGGGGAAGAGGTTTTTTTTTTCCCTTCTTCTTGTGGTGAGTAATCTTGTTTTAGTATGGGGGATTATATAGAGTGAAAGAAAGGGGTGGTGGGACTTAAAGGATTTTGGAAGTACTAATTTGGTCTATGGGCTGCGTGAAATTTAAGAGATAATGTCGGAATGTTTCTTTGTTTTGCATGATTAATCTTGAGAAAATGATTCAAATAATCAATATAGTATGCCTTTTGAAAATTCAAAGAGGTGGAAGCTATGTTGCTTGTCATGGTTTAGGAACTAAGGATTAGGGTTATAGCTTGACTAAGTTGTTGCACATCATTTCTTACACGATTTTGTTTGAGAAAAAGATAAAAAAAAAATAGAGCTTTTGCTGGGAACGGGTACAAAATTGTACCAGTTTTAAAAATAAAAATTTAGGCTTGAATTACTCAGTCCATTAAAAAAATATACATAATTAAGATTATTATTTGGGCCAAAAGTGTCAAAATGATCTTTTTTTCTTTACTGTTTTGGCTAGAAAATTGTTGTTACCCAATATTTTATGTAAAAAATATGGGTGATGCTAAATGAACAATACAAAACCAGCCCAACCAACTAACAAATGAGATTTTGGGCCATAATTACTCAGCTCATTGCAATCTCAATGATTATTTTGGTCAAAATCAAAGCCAAAATAGGCTCATTGACCGTATGGGCTGGTTTTTTATTATTCACTTTGCATTATTGAAAAAATATATCATCATAGAAAATTATGTTTATATACCTCATGTACCCATCGAATATATTTAGGCCTTGAAAAAGAACATATAGTTCAATCTTTGAATTTTCTCATCAAATGTGAACGTTTTATTTTTTTTATTAAATATTAGCTTCTACTATTGTTAATAGAGAAAATGTGTAATTTTTTTTCTAGAAATTTTGGGTCATATGCATTTATTACATTCCTTATATTATGTTTGAGTTTAGATTTTAGACTGTAATTAAGTGAAAGAGAAGAAAGTGGAGTTCGTAGTTGTAAGATTTTATATTTTTATGCTTCAAACCCTCCATTTCCCTTTGCAAAATCCGAATTCACTAACATAATTTCTCTCTTTCTTTACTGTTGTATCTAGCGTTTTCTTTAGATGATATTATTTATAATAATATTTGTCATTCAATAAAAATACGCGTTCAATTAGTATTTGATGTGTGTTATATATATATAATACATAATATGTATTATATATATATAACACATACATATGTATATTACACATTTTGTATTATATATATATATAACACACACTACTAGATACTAATTGAATATATTTCTATTATACCACAATCATTATTGTATTATTTATGCTTCTGGGTCAAAAAGCTAATCGAATAATTGTATATGAAAAACTACATATACATTTAAAATTAAATATATTTATTTAGTCATCTACCTACGATATATATTTATATGATCTAGGTATATTTTAGATATAATTTTCATAAGTCATTGTGTATTTTTGTAAATAATATTATGTGTTAATTATATATATTTGTATCTGTTTTTTATTAAATAAAATGTGTGCTTTATCGAAAATATAATATATTTTTCATGAATATTATTATATGTTAAATCGATACATTTAGAGTATCATTATAATTTTTACATATAAATATACGGTAGATAATTTGGTGAACATATTTTTATTCTATATAATTTTTTTATATTAAAATACAATAAAAATGAGAAGTGAAAGTGACACTACTTTCCATGATATAATTGTGACAACATTGGCATTATAGGGAAAAATCAATGTTATATATGTGTCTACTTATATTGATATCAAACCAATAAATCAATGTATCTCCGACTAAAAGTCTTGGTCTTGGTGTGTCAAATCAGTGCCAAAATAAGCAACCACCAAGAAGAGTTAATCCTGAAATCTTTTCTAAGATCAAGACGGAGATAGAGCGGTTGTTGAAGGCAGGATTCATTAGAACTGTCAAGTATGTTGATTGGTTGTTGAATATAGTACCAGTAATTAAGAAGAATGGTCAGTTACGTATTTGTATAGATTTTAGGAATTTAAATTTGGCAACGCCTAAAGATGAATATGTTATGTCAGTGGCCGACATGTTAGTCGATGGCGCAGCTAATAATAAATTCCTAACTTTTATGGATGACCATTCTGGATATAATCAAATTTTCTTAGCCAAAGATGACGTGCATAAAACAGCTTTCCATTGCACTGGGGCTATTGGCATTTTTGAATGGGTAGTGATGTCTTTCGGCCTAAAAAATGCTGGTGCGACCTATCAAAGGGCAATGAACGCTATTTTCCACGATTTAATAGGCACTTGCATGGAAGTGTACATTGATGATGTAGTGGTCAAATCGGCCGATTTTGACGCGCATTTAGCTGATTTAGAGCAAGCGTTTAAAAGAATGAAACAATATTCGCTTAAGATGAATCCGGCTAAGTGCGCATTTGGGGTATCGGCTGACAACTTTTTGGGTTTCCTGGTACATTAGCAGGGAATAGAAGTTGATAGTAATAAGGCCAAAGCTGTGTTAGAGGCTAGTCCTCCAAAGAATAAAAAAGAATTACAGAGCTTAATCGGGAAGATTAATTTCCTAAGAAGGTTCATTTCGAATTCGGCTGGAAAGATGAAGGTGTTTCCCCCTTTGTTAAAATGTAAAGGGACGGATGAATTTATATGGGGAAAAGAACAACAGAATGCCTTCGATCGGATTAAGTAATACTTAGCAAATCCTCCAGTACTTGTCCCACCAACAATGAAAAAACCCCTAAAGCTCTACATATCGGCAGCCGAAGACAGCATCGGCAGTTTGTTGGCCCAAGATTGTGACGAAGGGGGAGAAAGAGCAATATATTATTTGAGCCGAATTCTAAATGAAGCCGAGACGAGATATACACCTCTTGAGAAAATGTGTCTGGCTTTGTTCCACGCCTGTACAAAGCTAGAATATTATTTACTTCCGAGAGAAGTGTGGGTCATGTGTAAAGTCGACATTGTGAGGTATTTGTTAAATAGACCCGTGCTTCAAGGTCGTTTGATGAAATGGACGATTAAACTTAATGCATTTGATTTGAAATATGTCCCATTACGAGCCGTCAAGGGGCAAGTAATTGCTGATTTCTTGGCCGATCATCCGAGCGTGGACATGAGTGATACGGCTGAAGAATACCAGGCTTATGTCGGGCTAACTCCTTGGGTGATGACTTTTGATGGGTATAAACACAAAGAGGGAGCCGGAGCATCTATAACTGTGACAAGCCCTGATGGGGCAGAGGAGGCTTTCACCTGTCGGCTAGACGTGAACTGCTCTAATAACCAGGCGGAGTACCAGGCCTTGATTACAGGGCTTAAGATGATAATATCTATGAGAGTATTAGCTGTGACCATAAAAGAGGATTCACAATTGGTCATTAAGCAACTGTTGGGGGAGTACAAGTGTAATAGTCCGAGGTTAGCCGAATTACGACAAGAAGCTCTTGACTTAATGTACCAAATGTCAAAGGTTAGAATTGAGTATATCCCAAGGGAGGATAACGACAGAGCTAATATGTTAGCCCAGCATGCCTCTGGGTATAAGGTGATTAGTGGGGGAGTGCAAATTGGAAATGTAGACAAGCAAAGGAAACCAGACTGGCGAAAAGAGCTGGTGGAATATCTGTTAAACCCAAACAGCAATGTCAGTCATAGTTTTAAACAGAAAGCACTCAACTATGTCATCTTAGATAACGAGTTGTTCAAAAGAAGCCAGGAAGGGTTGCTTCTAAGGTGTGTGAATAATGAGGAAGCACTTAAGGTGATGGGTGAAGTACACGAAGGCGTCTATGGGGCTCCTAAATCGGGATTGAAAATGAGATGGCTGATACATAGGTACGGATATTATTGGCCAACCATTACAGTCGATTGTTTTGAGTATGCTAAAGGGTGTGAAGATTGTCAAAAACATGGGCCAATTCAGAGGTTACCGGCCGAGGAATTGCATCCTATTGTAAAACCTTGGCCGTTTCGCGGATGAGCTATGGATTTGATAGGGAAAATATATCCCCCTTCATCAAAGAATCATTCTTTTATTATTGTGGCTATTGATTATTTTACTAAATGGGCAGAAGCGCAGCCGATGACTAAGGTGACACAAACCGATGTGATACGTTTTATCCAGAATCAAATTATACATCGATTCGGGATACCTGAAACCATCACGGCTGACCAAGGAACGATATTTACAGGCTCGGAAGTAAAAGCGTTTGCTGAGCAATATGGTATCAGAATGATTTACTCATCACCATATTATGCTCAGGCGAATGGATAAGCGGAGGCTACGAATAGAGTATTGATTGATGTTATCAAAAGAATGATTGAAGATCAGCAGAGAAAATGGCATGAAACATTATCTGAGGCATTGTGGGCATATAGAAATTCTAAGGCTACAGCTACAGGTAATACTCCGTTCCGACTGACTTACGGTCAGGATGCAGTGTTGCCTTTAGAAATTAATGTGAAATCATTAAGGGTAGCTAAGCAGAATCAACTGACAGCCGATGACTATAATCAAGCTATGTTTATGGAGTTAGATCGGCTGGATAATGATCGGCTTCAAGCTTTGGAAAACATTAAAGCAAATAAAGAAAAAGTGGTCAGAGCGTACAATAAAAGGGTAAGATTGAAGCAGTTTTCTTCAGGAGATTATGTTTGGAAAGCAATTTTGCCAATTGGATTCAAGGATAATAGTCAAGGAAAATGGTCTCCGAAATGGGAAGGACCCTTTGTTGTGAGCCGAGTAATAGGAAAAGGAGCGTATTATATAAAATATATGCACGGTAAAGAGTTATCAAAATGTGTCAATGCCCAGTATCTAAAATAGTTCAGGCCCAGTATTTGGGAATCATGGGCAAAGAAAGGAAAGGTACCAGCAAACAAAAGTAATCAAAGTTAAGGTAGAAAAGTACATTCGGCTACATGCCAGCCGTTAATAGCAAGATGAATTGTACGATTGTTCAAATTATGGTTCTTGGGGTGGATCAACAGTGGATACCTCAGGGGAAGGATCTTTCTCTGCCGGAGCCGTGGATGAGGAAGGAACAGCTGAGTCAGCAGGGGTGGCCAGCGATTGATTTTCTGCCTCTTGGTTTATATAGCTGTCCATGGCATCGTCCGAGAAATCCAGAGCTGAGAGGACATGGTATTAGAAAAAAAGGAAATATGAAAATTAAAATAAGAAAAGAGAATGAGACAAAGGAGTACCTTTTCGATCTGAAGGTGAAGGAGGTCGCTCAGAGGAGGGTTATGGTTGAGCAGCAGGAAGGGTCTTGTTGAGTCCCACCCATTTAGATTTAGCTTCAGCAAGCACATTTTGTCCTGTCTCATATTCAGTGTTCAGCCGAACCTTTTCCCTTTGAAGCTGGTTGATCTCAGGATCCAACTTGATAGCTCGAACATACAATTCCCTTTGCGCCTTCAGCTGAAGTTCCTTTTCTTGCTCATGCTAAGAAATTTGAGGACCCGATCGCTCCAGCTCCTTCTGCATTTCAGCTATCTTTAAACGAAGTTCTTTTTGGCGCTCCACAGCCTTGTCCCGGGACTGAATAACTTGATCTTTGGCGTCGCGGCGAGCAAGGTAAGCTTGAACCAATTCAGCTTTAGTACTTTCCAAAGTCTTCAAGCGATCCAAGCGCTGTCGGCTAGATGAAATCAATTTTGTGCTGGTGGCAGCTTGGTAACGCAGGGGAACCAAATCGTGAGAGAGCTGAACACACCAATTCTTGTACTCATCGGTGATCTCCTCAGAAATGACTAGAGCATCCAAGTTGTTTTGAAGTTCATCAAGGATAGAGGGGACTGGGAGGTCAGCGGCTGACAGGATTGCTTGCACTCTTGACATTAGCCGCGTCGAAGGTGAGTACCTAGGGGTTTCTTGGGTAAATGGAGCAGAGAAGTACTCATCCATTTTATCATCTTCAACGGCCACCATTCCCAGGGGAGATATATCCAGGGCATCTGGTTGAGAAGGTTCTGGGCTAGGAGCTGCCGTGGACACCATGGATTTGGATTTGGAAGGTGATGGTTCCGGAGAAGGGGAAGGTGTGACCTCTTCATCAAGAATAATTGTTGTGCTGGTGGAGCCTGGTTGTGCTTGTGAGGGCTGCAAGAGAAAATAACTTAGCATAAGAAGGAGATAGATGATGTAATGAAATGAAAGAAAAGGAGAAATTTACCTTAACTAGAGATCGAACTCTCTAGCTGAAACGGCGGCGAGGCTGCAAATTAGTTGAAGGAATGACGGCTTCATCCGTGTCTTCTTCTTCTTCTTCTTCTTCTTGGGCCAAGTCAGACTTCACTGGCCCTTGCTTGACTACGTAACGGCTAGTCACTTGCTCAGCTGGTTTGGCCGAACCTGTGGAAAATAGGAATGAAGGTAAAAATATGGTAATAACAAAAAGGAAAAGGGGTAATGACTAAGGTGTTGAAAGTAACTATACCCTTGACCTTCTTTTTCTTCGGCTGACTCTGTTCAGGGGTCTTCCGCTTGCTGGTTGGAGGATCATCTTCCACTAGAAACTTGGACATATAGAAATCTGGCTCTGAGGAAAACACGATGTGCTGAAGATTGGACCACCAGGTGTCGTATTCCGCATCGGAGGAAGGTGATGGAGTGAATAATGACAGCCGAAAAGAAGAACGAATGTCTTCGAAGGAGGCAGCTAGTTGGCTCAAATCATCCGCAGACAGCAACGGCCTTTTCCCAAGAATCACCAAAGATTCCACCAAGATGGGAACACTTTGAAGGAGGCCGAACTGACGGGCGAACGAGTGTGGGTGGTAAGGTTCTACTGAAGATTTGTTGTTGCGTGAGGTGGGCCTGATTCCAGAAGGGAGATCTCTGGCTACCAACACGGATGGGAGGAAAGATTCAAGAAGAGCTATTTCTGAAGCATCAGCCGAAGAAGGGTCAACGCGAACCCAATCGGGGCCGCTTTCACGGCGACGATAGGGAAAGAAAGAAAAAGGGTCAGAACGGCTGATGCTGAAGATGGTATTGATGTAATCAAAAGGAGGAGAGGAAAAATTGGGCAGAATTTGAAACTTCCGGCCATAGATGGAAAAAGAGGGGTGCTGAGTGAGATTGGGCGGAAGGAGTTCAGGAAGATACAGGGTGGTCCAGAGGTTCAAAAACCACAAGGGACCTTGGACATTATTGAAAGAGGTGTTGCAATTCAGGAAATCGACAATATCATTTAAAGATTTGTACAAACATGAAAGAAAATAAGAGACTAGGTCTACACACTGATCAGACATAATAGCATCTACAAGAAAAGAATAATCCAACACCACAGTAGAAGAATTGGTGCAAACGAAGTACTTACAGACCCAGTATAGCAGAAAGGCTTTGTGCTCTGTTAACCTCGGCTGACGATGCTGGGGCTGAATGTTGGTCGTGATAAACGAAGAGTAAGAAGCCTGGGCTTTCTGGAAGGTGATGCCCAAAGAGACAGCAGATGAACTGTAAAGTGGAGGAATTTCCGCACCTTGGCAAGGGAGTCCCAAAATGGCGCCGACGTCCATGATGGTAGGAGTAAGCATGCCAAATGGAAAGATGAACCCATTCACCCTAGGGTTCCAGAATTGAGCCAGGGCGTAAATCAGAGAAGGGGAGCAAGGATTGGTGATGAGGCTAAGCTTGAGCATGTCATGTATTTTCCAAGTGGACCATTGTTCGCCATAGTGAAACTGATGCCGATTGAACCACTCATGGTAGTCGTTGGCATAGCGCGGCCAAGAACGCAGAGTGGCTGGGCAAAGGGCAATGATGGAGGAAGTAGAGTGAATGGGGAGGTCTATGTGGTGAGGAAAGAGGAAAGTAAAAATGTCCTCCGAGTTGTGGGGCGACTCGTCGGAGCATGGACCCAAGGTGAAGACCTTCTGGTCAAGATCAACGGGACGGAAAATGGCCATGGGTAAAGAGTGAAACTGATCGGAGAGTTGGTGAAGGGAGAATATGGAGAGCAAAGAAGGGGGGAAGAAATAAAGCCAAGAATGGTAAGAACTATGAAGGAAAATGGTAAAGTAAAGTGATGTGACAGGGCTGACACACCATTTATGAGAAAAGAGAGGTGATGTGACTAACGGTCAATTTTCGCAGCAGAAACGAAATGGCAAGAGCGGTATGACGGTTATATTAAACCAGCCGAATGGATACGGCTGATTAATATAAAGGGGGCATTATGTTATCCCAAGAAAATGGTTAATAGGCGAAAGAGAGGTTAGTCGAAGAGTATGTAGCCGAATAAGAATAGTCGAAGCGTTGGTTAGCCGATTAAAACAGATAGTAACAGCTGCATGATTACGGCTACGGCTAGAGGGGAAAACGGCTGAAGAACGTGTGTGGAGGCAATTGTGAGATTTGTGGAAGACAGATAAAGTAGTGGGATTGAGCGTTTAGGTGAGCGAAAGAAGGCGAAAAAGGAGGGTTGAAGAGGCACGAAGCTAAGTGGCAAGATATGGAGCCGGGATAAGCGCAAGAAGAGGTCAAATGATAAGGGTTATATAAAGGGAGCGGTTAGCTAGGATTAAGGCATCCGAAAATCACTAAAGCAATCTTGTTATTCATTTTCAGTCTTTATCTTACCGTTATTTCATTTCTAGGAGTAGATGTAGTTAGAATTCATTCTTATCTTTGGTGTATTTGCAAGTTTGTTGAGAATTAATTCAAGTCAATTCAATTTCGTTCTATTTTCGCCCATATTTCTCTTTGATCATTTTCTCCTGCCTAAAGTCTTGCTTCTTTTCCTAAAGACATTTGGGGAACTTACAGTTGAGGGCAAGATTCCCGTTCTCAGCGTATTCGCCTCTAGTCGAAGGGATCATTACGTTGTTGTATATTCGGCTGTTAAGTCAGCCGTGGTCATTTTCAGCGACAATAGTTCCGTTACTAACTCTGTTAATGCTTTGCTGATGAGTACTGTTAAGTGCCAAGTGGCAAATGACGTGTACAACCAAAGTGAGTAGTTCGATTTAGTCCTCTTCTTCTTCTTATTCTTCTTCTTCTTGTACACGTCATTTGCCACTTGGCACTTAACGGTACACATCAGCAAAACATTAACAGAGTTAGTAATAGAACATTAACGAAGGACTAAAGTAAATCACAGAATGCAATGTGAGGGACTAAATCGAACAAAAAAGTAAAGTGGACGACTAAAATGAAACAAATATGCAATGTGAGGGACTAAAGTGGCGGTTAACTCATAAATAAAACCACAGAACAATCACAATTCATCACTAATCCTTATGTACCTCTATTCAGATTTGATGATAGTAAGTGCGTAAGGATTAGTGATGAATTAGAACTAAGATTTGATGATTTTATTTATCTGCAATTAGGGTTATAATCTATTTTATTTGGGCATTTTATAATTTCAAGATTTGAGAATTTTTGAAAAATTTGTATAAAATAAGTCATGGAGAATACTATTTTGAATAAAAAATGTTGATGTAAATCATCTTTTGATTTTTATAATAACAAAACTAATGTAACATAGGTTCAGAAGCTTGACATTAATATTGTGATTGTATAGAAGCTTCTTTATATGTTCAGAAAATAAAGTGTTTGTAATAGTTAGGAAACTTTGTAAATAGCTTCAATAAAATTCGTAAAAGCTATATTCTATTTTTCCTAGTAAATGTATTAGGTAATTTGGATTTGTAATACATTTAGAACTATTAGAAACATCAAGCTGTGTTCAGAAAATGAAGATGCAGATCAAAAGATTGCATCAAAAAGTGAATTCTGAAAGAGTTCAGAATTCTGGTTCAGAAAGTGTTATCTGGGAAGTTCAGAAAGTTGTGTTCAGAAAGTGGAACACACACATGGTTCAGAATTGAGCTTAATGGTTCAGAACTATTTCAATCTGTTTATTGCTATGTTTATTTTTTATAAGAGCACGTGGTAATTGTTGAAGTTTTCTTATGGATAAAGTTAGTTATTCTAGTTGGAACTTACAGCTGGAATCTTATCCTTCTTATTTCTATATAAAGAGATGCTCTTGTGTATTTGAAAATGTAATCAATCATTTGTACACTCAAGAAAAAGAATCACTCGAGCTGTGAGAAAAAAAAAATATTTCAGAGAGAAAAGAAAAATGCTTTAAGATAAAAGAAGAGAAAAAGAAGCCTTCAAACTCAAGAAAAGTAAGAAATGTGCTAAAAAAGAAAAGAGTTTGAGAGAGTTTTAATTTTGATGTAAGATCAGAAGTTTGGAATCCACAACACATTCAATCACGATTTCAGAGATCGATAGCAAGGTACAAGGAAAAGTCCTTGAGGGATTCAAGGCAAGGAAAATCTTCAAGAGGAGACATCTTGGAGTGGAAAACCTTCAGAAAGGTGTAGTTTTCTGGAGTAATAGTCTTTGGATGGGATTTCTAAAGCAAAAGACTGTACAAAGGGATTTGTATAGCACCTCTGCAAGTAGTTTCTTGTAGCGAACCTGAGAAGGTTGCAAAATATATCTTGTACATTGTATGCTTGCTTGAAAGATTCTGAAATAGTGGAACTCGACCATTGAGGTTGAAGAACTAGATGTAGGCATTATTGGTCGAACCAGTATAAAAACTGTGGTTTTGTTTTCTTACCTTTACTCTTTTATTGCTTTAATAATTTGTTGACTGTATTAAAATTGAATTGAATCACAATCAGTGTTAAGAAAGGAAAGGTAAAAATAGAGTAAGTTTTGACATTTACAGATTCATGTGAAAATTAATCTTTTGTGATAAAGGTTGTTTGTATTTGATTCTTTGAATATTGATTAGCTTGTTCACATTGAAAAAGATTAAAAGAAAGGTGTTTTGAATGTCTCTTGAAAGGTTTTAAGAAATCTGTGTTAAACATTCTGATTGATAGTCTCTGGAAGTTTACATTCTGAAGAAAGTTCAGAAAAGAATTTCTGAAGAGAGTTCAGAAAGTTGATATTCTGGAAAAGTGTTTCTGAATAATTAATGTTATATTTCTGATAAGTACATTCTGAAAAAACAATGTTTTAAAGTTCAGAAAGTTTGAAATAAAAATACATGTTTTGATGCTTTGTGATTAAGTGCTTGTGATTCTTTAATCCGCTGCAAATTATTAAGTATTTGAGATTATTAATTTCTTATACGTATTCTGATTTCACAAATTGTTTATCATAATTGTTTTGAAATTAATTTTTCAACAAGTACAAAATAATTGATTGATTTCATAATTTCATAAAGTATCTTTTGCATCAAGATTTTTAAATAAAAAAAGTAAGAAATTTGACACAACCAATTCACCCCCTCCCCTCTTGGGTTGTGTTCTTGAGAATTGAGAAATCATTGTCTGCACCACCACCAACAAAAAACAGTAAGTGAGGGACCTAAATGAATTATTTACATTGCACCGTACACGTGCCACATAGGTGTTTTACTATACACATAAGCACTTAACAATACACATTAGCACTTATCTAATAGAGTTATAACGGAGATCCAACGGAAGAACTAATTTGAGTTAGATAATACATAGTGGACAACTAATTTGAACAAAAAAATCAAGTACAAGACTAAATTGAAACACGCATACAAATTAGATAATCACCAACTTGAGGTTAAACTCAAAAATTGAAATTGAAATAATATTTGAACTCGTCCCTTACAATATGAATGTGTGCATTAACTTATAAATACTTTGGAATTATATGATTGTGCATTATCATTAAGTTGATAATAATAAAAATTGATAGTCATTATTAGCAATATATAATAAGATGAGTTATTATTATTATTATTATTATTGATAGAATTGCCATAATTGGCAAAATACAATGCTCATCATCAATGTATAAATTGTTCAAAGGGAAAACTAGTAAGCAAAAGATCAATTAAAGTGAAAAAGAAAAATAATGACCCAACAAAGCCTCATCACTTCCTTTTTCATTATTCATAATATGATTTGTCCAAATCAACAATTAGATATCATGCTTTTCAACGAGTTTATCATCCATGCCAAAACTTCATTCACAACTGAAATCACAACAAACAAAACATTATTTGCAATTATATTAGTGAGTAATTAAGATGCCTATAAAAAATTAATATCAATTTTTCTAATATACTAACCGTATAAAAATATTTCACCCAATTATCCTATCATATATATTAATAAATATAATTAACATCAATTTCATTACCCAAAAACAAAGAAAAATAATAATTGATTGACAATAAAAAAAAAACTCTTATATATTGATGATACATAAAAATTAAACTTTACTATCAGAGTTAACCACCACTTTAGTCTATCACATTACATATTTGTTTCACTTTAGTCCTCCACTTTACTTTTTGTATGATTTAGTCTCTCACATATTACATCATGTGATTCACTTTAGTCCTCCGTTATTAATATTCTGTTACTAACTCTGTTAATGCTTTGCTGATGTGTACCGTTAAGTGTCAAGTGGCAAATAACGTGTACAACCAAAGTAAGTAGTTCGATTTATAATCTTTCACATTACACCATTTGTTTCAAATTAGGTTTTCACCTCATATCTGATTTTTGCAGCCCATTTAGGTGTTGTTTTGTTTTCGTTTTCATTTTCTGTTTTCTCTGTTTTCAAAATTTTGTGAAGAAAATAATACTGCAAACAGAGAAAACAATGAAATCACGTTTTCTCTGTTTTCAGTATTTCCTTCACAAAATTTTGAAAAAAGAGAAAACAGGAAATGAAAACAGAAAATGGAAATGGAAATCAAACAGCACCATTCTCATATTTCCTTCTTCTCATTCTTCTTATTCTTCTTCTTTACATGCTTCTAATTTTCTTCCTCTAAAATTTGATTCTATCATGATGGGTGGTGGTTATAGGGGAATAAAAATTTGATGCAAGTATTGTAGTTATGTAATCGAATTTTAGAGGGAGAAATGAGAAGAATGAAGAAAGGAGGAGGAGATAAATGGGCTGCAAAAATCAAATATGAGATGAAGGATTAATTTAACACAAATGATGTAATGTCAAGGACTAAATCGAACTACTCAATTTGGGTGTACACGTCATTTGCCACTTGGCACCTAACGGTACGCATCAGCAAAACATTAACGAAGTTAGTAATGGAATATTAACGGAGGACTAAAGTGAATCACGGAATACAATGTAAGGGACTAAATCAAACAAAAAGTAAAGTGGAGGACTAAAGTGAAACAAATATGCAATGTAAGGGACTAAAGTGGTGGTTAACTCTTACTATTATTATTATTGTCATTTATTTATTTACCTTCTTCATGATCGAACTGCATCAGTATCACCAAATTATCAAAATATACTTTCTTTTTTTCGAACCGCTGACGAAGCTGAGTGTAGGCAGCTTCCAACTCATCAAATTGAGCTTGAAACATTTCATTTTCCCTCTAGTTAAATAAATAAATAACAAAAAAAATCTATAATTAGAATTATTAATTATATAATCATATATGCAAAGTGAAAGCACAATTTATAAATTAACCAAATACATTAATTATTTTACCAAAAAAAATACAAAGTTAGGAAATAAATAAACAAATTAATTAAAAGATATTACATACTTGCAAGATATCATTCTGCTCTTCAATCTCTCTAAGCCTTGCAGCAAGCTTCTTAATTTGACGAGTATACACCCTTTTCGCTTTCCTTCTTCGAAGCATGTTCAAACTTCGAAGGATAATCAACGTCAATTAAACAACATTTTATTAAACAATTTTTTTTAAAATTAATAGGTACATTGAAAAATTATATATTAGAAATCATAATTAATGAAATTGGAGAATTATAATGTAATAAATAATAAGTATTAAAAGAATTATTTAACCTCATTCTAACCGATGACGTCTAACATTTTAAAAAATTAATACAAATAATCAACATGATAAACAAATAAAAGACAATGGTAAGATCGGTAAGAATCATATTATCAAAAACATCATCAAAGATATACGTGTATAAAGTCTTATATAAGTCAATATTAACATATATCTTGTCAACCGATATTTAATAAAATTAAATTTACCGTATCACGATTTTATTCCTTGATTTGCACTTTTTGTCACGAGTCACATGCTGAGCATCATCCGTTGGGGTAGTAGGAGGAGGTGCCTGAACATTTCCATCTATATCGTCAAGAACAGACAAAGTATGATTTTCATCGGTTATCGCCACGTTTTCTGTTGCTTGAAACTAAATTTCATTAAGTTCATTGGAATCAACGACTGAATAATTTCCAGAGTCTTTGGAATTCTTTCTAGTAGGAGCCTTAGGATGCTCTTTGATTTCATCAAATTTCTTGTCACTGATGGGAGCATTGGTGAATGATTTATTGGCCATGGTTAATATTGGTATCCTTATTTGTTCATAGAAAAATTCACTTTGTAAAAATAATTAATGGACAAACATACATACATGATATAGAATAACATATGACAAATTAAAAAAATATTGAGAGAAATCAACAGTTAAAAAATAAATAAATTTCAAGAGTTTTGAGAGTGTTATTCTCAAACCTATGATAATGTGAAAGAATTACAAACCTATGCTATAGAGAAAGATAGATGAGAGAAAAGGATGTATGAATCCATTAGACTTAGGTATCCTTTTATACTGAATTGTCTAGTAGTAACTCATAAGATTACAGACCAAGTATACAAAATTTAAGAAATTATGGTAACAACTTTTTTTTTAATTGTACGACGAGGATGTGTACACGTTAGTTTTTGCTTAATCCAATTGTCCTCAGCAAAATCCACTTTGACCCTGGTCTATAAGAAAAATTGTAACGCATAAATCCCTACATGTATATCTCGCACGTAGGAATCTTTTAAATTTAATTTCTAAAATATCCAATGATAATATTAAAATTAATCAGAGATGTAAGCTTTATGAAGTCTTATATCAGTCAAAATTAACATGTCTTATCAACCAACATTTAATAAAATTAAATTTACCGTTTCATGATATTATTCCTTGATTTGTGCTATTTGTCACAAGTCACGTGCTGAGCATCATCTATTAAGGTATTAGGAGGAGGTGCCTGAACAATTCTATTTGCATTGTCAAGAACAGGCGATAGAGTAGGGTTTTCATCGGTTATCAACACGTTTTCTGCTGCTTGAAACAAAATTTCATTAAGTTCATTAGGATTAGCAGCCGATTGGTTTCCAGAGTCATAGGAAGCCTTGCTAGTAGAAGCCTTAGGATTCTCCTTGATCTCATCAAATTTCTTGTCACTGATGAGAGTATTGGTAAGGATTGATTGCCCATTGTTAATCTTGGTACCTTATTTTAGTCATAGCAAAATTCACTTTATTACAACAATGGACAAACATATATACATGATATAAAATAACATAAGACAAAAAAATAAAATAGAATGTGTATTGAAATTAACAATCAGAGGAAAAATAAATTGCAAGGGTTTTGAGAGTACTGTTCTCAAACCTATGATAATGAGAAAGAATTATAAACCTATGCCAGAGAGAAAGATAGAGGAGAGAAAATGATGTACGAATTCATAAGACTTAGGTGTCCTTTTACATTGGATTGTCTAGTGGTAACTCATAAGATTACATACCAAATAAACAAAATTTAAGAAACTATGGTAAGAATTATATTTTTTGTTTTAATTGTATGGCGAGGATACGTACACGTTAATTTTGGCTGAATCCAACCGTCCTCAGCAAAATCCACTTTGACCTTGCTCCATGAGGAAATTGATAATGCATAAATTCCTATGTAGTATATCTCGCATGTAGGAATCTTTTTAATTTGATTTCTAAAATATCTATTGATAATATTAAAATTAATCAATTCTTTTAGTAAAATGGTTGATGTATAACAAAAATTTGTACAACACTTGTACATTACTCATCTCTAATGTAAGATTGTAATAATTTAGATAGAAGAATGAGCTCGTGATACAATCTAACGGTGAAAATTAGTGTTTACAAGTATTGTATATGTTTTGTTGTACATGTAATATTCCTCTTTATTTTATGTATTGAATTTGTCAAAGAGTGTATTAAAAAAAAGAGAATAAATCAATATAATTCATTTATGATAGTCAATATAATTAATTTGACAAAGACTGTATTAAAGTAATGAGAATTAAACTTATCTTTTTCTTCAATGGGCTACAAGTCAAGTTAGGTATAGAGAAGTCACTGGTCGTAACGTTATGTGCCCTATTTATTATTATATTAACAGATATTAATTGTCACATGAAATATTGATCGTTCATATTTTACTTTTTCTTTATATTGGTCATATCTGATAACTTTTGTTTAAGGATACAATAGATTTTTGGTTACATTAGATGTATAAAAGTTTTTGGTTAATGTTTGAGTGTTCAACTTTAGTTGTTCTCAATGTTTGTTGCGAAGGTGGGTACAAAGTTAGCATAGTATTATAGGCCCAACTTTGCTAGTCCAAGGTCAACTGATCCAACAAGAGAAAGATCAGACCAAAATAAGAATCAAATTATCATAAACTCTTAATTGGTCTAAACTAATAACAAAGAACATAGGTTTTTTTATATTGAGAAATATTTTTTGTACACCATAAAATTAGTCACCATATGCAATAATCCAACTTTTTAAAATTATAAATTCAACTTTTAATATTATACATTAATCTAACATTTAAAAGGTGAATTAATAGTTTAAAAATTTTGAATTATTGTATCTGGTGAGTTGGTGACTAATTTTATAGTGTAGTACTGTACATGTAGCATTACTCTTTTAGATTGATAAACCACGGGCTGTTAGTGTGAGAAAATTCCAGAGGAATGCCTCTAAGCTATACTTCCACACTAAGAGGGGGGGTTGAATTGGTTGATAACTTTTCTTGACTTTCAAAATTTTATTTAATATTCTACACTTTAAAACTGATCAAGCTTCTCAACTTGTCAAAGATTAGTTTTCAAGCCAAAACATAATATCAAACTCAAGAATTTATGCAGCGGATTATAATGATTCACAACCAATCAATTCAATCAAATATGTATCAAGCCTCTGACTTATTATAGATATATTCAATCCTCTGAATCAATCCAATTAAAATGATAATATCAAGATATCAAAACAAACTTTAGAATCTCAATCTTCTGAACTCAGAAAATACAAATACAGTTTCAGAATTATCAATCTTCTGAATTCTGCAGAAATTGAGTTTCAATCTTCTGAATTCTCAACCTTGATTCTTTAATGTTCAATATTATCAAATCAATTAATACAGACTTAAATCAACATGTAAACATATGATTTAAACCATACGATTTCAGAGTAAATCAGTCTTTCTTTCTTGAAATCGTAGGACCCCTACGATTTCTAGAAACAAAGTTCATTTACATTGAAATCGTAGGGGTTTTACGATTTTCCCTAATAAAAGCAAAAACAGGACATTCAGTGGAATTAACGTTTCTCTCACTGCGTTAATGGAAATAATGATCTTTTTTTTTTGGGGGGGGGGGGGGGGAATTCCTCATATTAGTCCTCCATTTTACTTGTTTTGAATCAAAATAATCATTCACTCTCATTTAAAGAGAACTATTTTGATTCAAAAGAAGTAAATTAGAGGACTTATAGGAGTTATGAATTTCTAGGATTACATGATACTTACTAAGTTAGCAATAAACAGTATATATTAGCAGAAATTAACAGAGTTATAACATAAAAAATAAATGGAGAACCAACTTTATTCACAAAGTGCAAAGTGGAGGACTTTTTTGAAAAAAAATTAAAGTGAAGGACTAATTTGATTCACGCATACAAAGTGGAGGACCAATTTGAGGTTTAACTCTTATATTTTTCTAACGGACTGTGACAAATAGTAATCACTGTAACACAAATCCTATTCTTTACAAGAATAATATAATTATTTTATTGAATTTTTATTTTTGTTAAATAATTATATTAATGTCAAAATCGAAAATATTGATATTAAATTTAAAATATAAAGACTAAATAATTATTCACTCAATAATTTACTATTAAATCAAAGAAAATTAGAAATTTATGAGCATTGCTAGAGACACAATAAAAAACTAGCCAAAACAGCCAATAAATTGGAATTTGGGCTACAATCACCCAACCCATTAAAAATATACTCATGATTCAAATGCTATTAATTGGGCCATAAAATGTTAAATGAACTTTATTGGCTGTTTTGGCTTTTTTAAAAAGTGTTGTTCCCCAAGCATTTGTCGAAATTTATATATAACATGTTATGTATTATAGTATATAAATAATTAATTAAATATAAAATTATTAAAATTTTACTTAATAAAAAATGTTTAGAGAGTGAAACTAAAAATTAGAGGGCATTATAGTCATATGTGTATTTTGGAATGTATTTTAATAATATATATAATATAATTATATTTGATTAATTTATTTTATAATTATTTAGAGCGTATTATAGTAATATACATACATTACCTTGTAATCTTTTTAATATACCAAACAAGGTAATATGGATTACCAATAATGTTATTTGTATATACCAAACAAAGTAATGTGGATTACCGGTAATTTAATTAGAGGTAATCTATCTATAAGGTAATCTAAATTACCGATAATCTTCCACGATAATGTGTCAAACGCCCCCTTAGAACATATTGGTAATTTGTCCCCATCGGCCTCCAATCTCAACATGAGTGGTGGTGTAATGTATGATATCATCGAGAAACTTGTTGCAGAGTATAAAATGATTTTTTTACCTTGATGATATTTTATCAATCCAGCTATGTCTACACCTATTTTGTATCCATATATTCATCCACCCACATAAATATAAGAATATTATCTAGAATTTGTATGTATTCATAAAGAAAATATATATACATATATATATTTTGCATGTATAGTATTAAAAAATGTATATAGATATATGTGTATATTTTATACGTATATTATCAAGAAAATATATGTATGTATCAAAACTATATATATATATATATATATATCAATAAACTTGATAATGGTTGTTTACCATTTTTTTATATAAATTTTATAAAAAAATTATAAATTTTATCTGTACATAAAATCGTATAAATCCTATGATTTTTAATTGAATCAGTCTCTTTCTTAAAAATTAATGTTATTTTTAAAATGGTGGCTGACCTTGGGCCTAGGCCCATTAGGTTACTCGGCTTTTTTACTCTAACTTTTGTGGGAACTTTTGCCCAAACCTATATGGTTCAAGTCTTATATATGGAACGAACTAACCCATGATTTTTTTTTTTTTTAATTCGAGAGTATCCCTATTCCCTTCTAGTGTGTGCTAAACTGACAAATCAAATATTTGGGGCATTCAAGGCATACACAATCGGTTAAAAAGGAACCGGCCTCAGGGAAAAGGAACAAAAAAAAAAACTTGAAGTCCTCGTACCATAAAAGTTTTGTGCTTTTATCTCAATCATTAGATTATTCAATTGGTTAGTTGTTACAAATAATAAATTGATACAATCTAAGTACAAATACTATTTTTATATTTATGGTATTTTAATATACAATAATACTTATTGTATAACAGAAATACATCTGACTAATATCCAATATGTACTATATATCATATATAATGTGTGTCCTATGTATAATACATTACGTATAATACACATTACGTATAGTATATAGCACACGTTAAATACTAGTTGGATGTATTTATATTATACAACAATTACTGTTTGAGGGCATACTCTGTTAGAGACAGAGAAGTTTGTCTATAAGATATAGACATAGCATCAATGGATAGAATTGTTACACATGGATCTTAAAGTTTAAAATTTTTTTATTAAGTCACTTCAAAGAACGACTTTTATTGTGGTTAGGTAGAAAAATGTTTTTAAGAAAAATAATAAAATGAAAAGTTGGATGGTAAAAAGACAAAAAAACCCTTATGAAAATTAAAGAGATATGAAATTTCTCGTGGACAGTAGATTATTGCATGATGCTTTTGTTTTTTTGAGTTAAGTGAAAAAAATTATTAAATACTATACAATTAAGAGAAATAATTTTTTTATACCAAAAAATTAATCACTATTCGTTATCATATATAATAATCTAATTTTTAATATTATATATCAATTTAACATTTTAAATGTTAAATTATTAGCTTTAAAACATCAAATTATTACATTTAGTGATTGATTTTATAATATACATATAATATTACTCTTTAATTAAACGTATCTATCTAAACTACCAATTTGACAATATATATTTTTCTTAGTTAAGTAAAATATTGGTGATGATCGTATCATTCATAACACTGTGACAAAAAAAAATTTGTTATTACATTTCTTTCATATATTCTTATTATTTATTATATTCTTGTTCTACAAAATTAATCATTTTACTTTTAGAAATTTTTAAATGTAGTTGATTTTGTTAATTTTTTTTATTTTTCAATTATTGCAACAAAGTTTTATTACTATAAATTTTTAAATATAATTGGTTTTGTCAATTATTTTGTCTTGTCAATTCATGCTTCACATTTTTATCTTTTTTCTATTCTATTTTTTAAACATGTATTACCTATACTAGTAACTAATGTAATAACTCACGATGCACAAGATTGCACTAAATTACACGTTTTTAAATTTTAAAAAAAATAAATATTTTTATAAAAAATAAATTAAGTTAAAATAAGTTATTTTTGTAAAATTAACGGTGAGTGTCAATAAAATCGAAGAAATTTTTATGGAGAATCTAAGAACTACTCAGCCATTTTTGTTGTTTATGTTTTTTTGAAATCTAATATTTTCTATTGATTTTACTGTGTTTAGTTCATTCAAGCATTAAGTTATAAAATATATGCATATTTTGTTTCACCATTCAACTTTTGAATTTAATTACAATATATCATAACGTATTTATGTCTTTTTTGAAAACAAAAATCAAATTAACCCCGAAAACAAAAATCTAATTAATCCCGTGCAATAACGAGCAAAACGTACTAGTAATATATATATATATATATATATATATATATATATATATATATATATATATATTCCTTCATAATTTAAATAATTTCTATAAAAGAATTAAATGAAGCGTCATCACTACCACCCACACTACACAAATTATAAAAGTTCAATATGGTGACAAATCATAAATGAATATATATAATCCGATAAATTATAATAGACTATAATTTGGCTAATTGAACATATTTTCGTTTATTATACATCTTGAATAATTTTTAATTTTAAGATAGATCAACAATACTGATATATATTTTTTTATGAGAAATACTTGTACACCAAAAATTATTAGTTATTATATGTAATAATTTAATTTTTTAAAACTATTAATAATCTAGTTTTTAATATAAAAGTTAAATTAATAATTTTAAAAAATTGAATTACTATATATAATAACTGATGATTTTATGGTGTACAAATAGTTTTTTCATAAAAAAAGATATATTAGCATCATGTGTATAAGAAGAGCTATCGAAAAAATAGTATTATTGATCTATATCCAAATGAGAAATTGTTCAAGATGTATAATGAACGAAGATATGTTCAATTAGCCAAATTATAGTCTATTATAATTTGTCGCGAATTATATATATTCTTTTATAATTTGCACCATATTGAACTTTTACAATTTGTGTGAGTGGTAGTGATGATGCTTCATTTAATTTTCTTATAGAAATTATTTAAATTGTGAACGAAGATATAAATATTATGTGATAAGTAGTTCTTAGATTCTCCATAAAAATTTCTTCGATTTTATTGACACACATTGTTAATTTTACAAAAATAACTTATTTTTACTTAATTTATTTTTTATAAAAATATTTATTTTAGTTTTTTTGTAAAATTTAAAAACGTGTAATTTCGTGCAATCTTATGCATCGCACGAGTTATTACATTAGTTACTAGTATAGGTAATACATGTTTAAAAAATAGAATTGAAAAAAAGATAAAACAGTGAAGCATGAATTGATAAGACAAAAGTAATTGACAAAACCAATTATATTTAAAAATTTCTACTAATAAAACTTTGTTGCAGTAATTGAAAAATAAAAAAATTTAACAAAATCAACTACATTTAAAAATTTTTAAAAGTAAAATGATTAATTTTGTAGAACTGAATATAGTAAATAATAAGAATAAATGAAAGAAATGTAATAACAAATTTTTGTTGTCACGTATTATGAATGATACGATCATCACCAATATTTTACTCAACTAAGAAAAATATATATTATCGAATTGGTAATTTACATATATACATTTAATTAAAGAGTATTATTATATGTATATTATAAAATCAACCACTAAATGTAATAATTTGATTTTTTAAAGCTAATAATTTAACTTTTAAAATGTTAAATTGATATATAATATTAAAAATTAGATTTTTATATATGATAACGAATAGTTAATTTTTTGGTGTAAAAAAATTATTTCTCTTAATTGTATAGCATTTAATAATTTTATTCACTTAACTCAAAAAATAAAAACCATCATGCAATAATCTACTGTCAACGAAAAAATTCATAATATCTTTAATTTTCATAAGGGTTTTTTTGCCTTTTTACCATCCAACTTTTCATTTTATTATTTTTCTTAAAAACATTTTTCTACCTAACCACCAGTAAAAGTCATTCTTTGAAGTGACCTAATAAAAAACTTTAAACTTCAAAATCCATGTGTAACAATTCTATCCATTGATGCTATGTCTATATCTTATAGACAAACTTCTCTGTCTCTAACAGAGTATGCCCCTTACTGTTTTAATATATCTAATAAACATGCTGATGTATCTATGAATGAATGATGGTGCAGAACTTTTTTATACTAATAATATATCAAAGTTTTATTAAAAACAAAGTTTTAATTTCTTGTCACTCCAATATATAAAGGTGCGTTCTCCAGACAATGTGTTTTTCCTGTATAGTGCAGACAAGTAATGAATGGTTACGATTAGAACGCGTCATTTCTTGTTACTGTATATTGTTTTGTCGTGTCTTGTTAGGCTACTTGGTCAAAGTGTGATTTGTTACGTTTTTGAACTGGAAATTATAGTTTTAGCACTTATTTTGCCGTACAGTCGTATTTCATTGTCCAAAGTGCCCTTATTGATAGTACAGTTATTATTGTGAAGGGAGTGCTTTTGGATTCCCATTTTTTCTTGGGTAAATCACTTAAATAAATAGAGAGAATGTTAAATTTGCATGTACACAGTTTGAAATTAAAATGTGAAAATATACTTATAGTAAATTAGAAGGGTGTGTTCTGATTTATGCATTATATAAAACGGAACACCTTGTTCAGGTTTATGCATTGCATAAAACGGAATATCTTGTTCCGGTTTATATAAAACTGAATTGTTTTACGTATCATTCGTGTATAAATCGTTAATATAAAAAATGAATAACATAAAATAAAGACTATAACCAATAAAATATTGAGTAACATAAATTTTTCAGATATAATAGAAATTGAAGATTATATACTTTAAAATATGAGATTTAACTATTTTTAAATAGATTATAAAATAAAGATTATAGCCTCTAAAATATTTCCTAGAAAAATCATAAAAATATTTTTAAGTTATAATTTTCATCTTTGAGAAAAAAATATTTTTAGCAAAATAATTGGTTTACAATAAAAACTTATAAAACATTTGTACAAACTCATTTTCACCCGGGAAAGTGGACATATACACTAAAATCCAATTGTGTGGTTGAATAATGTACAAGTATTTTAGAATTTTTTATTATACATTTAATATTTCTCTATTTTGACATTTATTATATTATATATGGAAAACTCATGTGATTCAATATTTTTATTATACATTTAACATTTATTATAGTATTTTCTTGCTAAAAAATTGACATGTCAAAAGTGTAGACATATCTTTTTTGGATGAAAAATATTTTGAATTAAGGTACTGACAATTAAGAAAATAATGTATATATACTAATAATTATGAATGAGTTAGTGGTCAAAAAGCTCAATTAGTTTTTATTGAAATTTTAGATTGTTGAATTATATTTCTTTCTCTTAAATTTGACCACTATACATCTATATTCAAAATTTTATAATATTTATTATTTATGAATTTTATTAAAATTATTTTAAAATATATTTGTCCAATATATATTATATAAATAGTTTAATTGTAATGTATTAACAATATAAAATATTTTACATTGTCAACCAATCATATATATTATTTTAGATAATTTTTTAATTAGAAAAAATTTGTTGATAAGTTGTTAACACATGATTGAATATCAATATATACTCAGAGTACATTACAATTGAACTCATATAGCTCACGGTGCATCAGCCAACCTGCACGAACGTCTCTTCACACTAAGTAAAATTAAATATAACTAATATTAAAACAATCTAATATTATAACTAATATTGAATCTAAATAAAATAAAAAGTAACTAATATTAAAACAAACTAATATTATAACTAATATTAAAACTAAGTAAAATTAAATGTAATTAATATTAAAACAATCTAATATTATAACTAATATTGAAATTAATTAAAATTAAATGCAATTAATGCTAAAACTATCTAATATTCTAACTAATATTAAAACTAAGTAAAATTAAATGTAAGTAAATATTGAAACTATCTAACATTAAACCTATCTAATATTAAAAATAATTAATAGTCTAAATTAACTAAAATTTATCAGTTAAAACTAATTAATGCATATATTTCAAAATTAATTAGAAATAATATGGTATTTGATTACTTACATGACGATCTAAATGTCGTGCAATGTTAGTATACTAGTATAGGTTATAGTCTTTAGTTTTATGTTATTCATTATTTATATTAACGATGTATACACGAATAATATGTAAAATAATTCAGTTTTATATAAACCGGAACACACTCTTCGATTTACTATAAGTGTATTTTCGCGTTTTATTTTCAATGTATATGCGAATTTGACTTTCTCTCTCTATTTATTTAAGTGTTTTACCCCATTTTTAGAGTTTAATTTTAATCAATTGTCTAAGTAATTTTACACGGACATCCAATCATAGATTGACACATCAGCGAAAATCTTTAACTCAATCACCCACTAACTAAAAAGTCACACAAATCAATTCATGTGATTGACTGATAGTGTAAAATTTTTTACACAATCAATGCATCATAATTAAACTCTTATTTACAAATCAGTAAAACTTATCCAAGATGATAACTTATTTAGAAATCAGTAAAACATAATTAAACTCTTATTTAGAAATCAGTAAAACTTATCAAAGATGATAACCTATTTTGAAATCAATTAAACTTATCCAAGATGATAATTTAGTATCTGACAAGGTGATCGTGATAATTGAAAATACTCTAAGTGTGAGTTTGGTAAAACTTTTTGAGCAAGTGTTCCTGCTCTCAAAAAGCATAAGCTCATTTTTTGTGTTTGGTAACTCAAAAAGTCAAGGAGCTTTTGCTCCTAGCTTTTGAGAGCCAAGGGTGCTCCTAGGAGCCACTAGGAGTAGCTTTTCAGAGTTGGCTATAGCTCCTCCAAAAATAAAATGACTAATTTACCTTAAATTTCAATAAAAATCCAATTTTATCCCTAATTAATTACATCCAATTTTACATCATTTTCTCTCTAATTTTTTTCCTGCTCTCTTTTTAACAAAGTATACCATTATTTTTGTTGCCGCTTATTTTTCCTCAGTGTTACCCTTGTTTTTTGCTCAGTGAGTCTAATGTCCATTATGTCAGAAGTATGAATATACAGTGTCCGAAATAATATAGCATCTTAGTTTCATGAGTTGATAAATTTAAAATCGATATGAAAATATTGAATTGGTTATCTATGTTTGGATTTGTAAGTGATATTGTTTTAATTTTTATGTTATTAATTATTATAAATGTTAATTGAAATAAAAGTAAAAATAATATTTTTTAATATTTATGTCTATTATAGTAATTTTATACTTTGAGAGCACTTGTAAAATGTATTTACCAAACTCATACTTATGGCTTCTGCTTATTGAGAGCAAATTTTGAACTATTTTACCAAACGGTCAAGTTGTGGCTCCTTGAGAGCAGCTTTTTGAAAGCTCAAAGAGCTCAGCAACTTTTTGAGAGCCACAACATTACCAAACCAAGCCTAAGTGGTCTTTCATAATATCAAAAGTCGAATACCATAAGGCCTCTAAACAGAAAAAGACTAACAGTATTAATCACAATTTCATTTTTGGACAATTTTGTCCCAAACAATTTGATTGTTTGAAAAATTAGTCCTTGACTTTTTATTATTTTTTTTATCTTTTTTTCATTTTCATTAACATATTCAACTCTAAACATTCTTAAATCAAATCTATATCTCCTATTTAAAAATTGTCACTCATATTTTAATGTATTTATTTTGATATTTCTAAAAAGTCTTTTGTTAATAGAGTATTATTTTTAAATTATTTAAATCTTCATATTTTGAATTACATACATTAAACAATTATAACAATAATTAATTTTAAATATAAAAAGTAACTATTTTAATAATAATTTGTTTAGAATAAAATAAATTTATCATTCTTTAAATATTACAATATTTTGAATAAAAAATGTCAAGTTTTTTAATTATTTTTTCAAAAATAAAATAAGAAGTGTATAAACACAATGGTCGGAATCCTAAAAGAATTTCTACAGCGAAATACAGTAAGGCATTCAATTGCAATCAAGAGTTTCTATTTAAATTTTTTAAAACTATTAGTAGGGTTATTCTAGTAATTCATCAATACTATATAAACTTCCCCGGTCCATTCAGTAACAGTAACTACTAAACCAAAGCTTAAACAATAATACAAACCGAACTTGCTAGTACCCAATCCAAAGTGGCCACGATTTTCCTGTACCCTATAGACAAACACATTTGTCTGTATGTGAGAAATTCCCATGTATAAACCTGTTGTTTGAGTCTTTCTCCTTCATGATTTAGTTATATATTCCTCTTACTGATCTGAAAGTCTATCATCAAATCTCAAAAGGCCAAAGCAAAATGGAAGTTGAAATTTCAGTCTTTGTCCTATTAGCATTCACTTTGATTCTTGCTTTTCTCCTCACTAAGCTTCTCTTCTCAAAGGGTCAAACTCAGAACAAAAATGTCCCAAAAGGGTCTCTGGGGTACCCTATCATTGGAGAGACACTTAGTTTCATCAAAGCACAAAAGCAAAATAAAGGGTCTGAATGGGTGGAAGAAAGGGTATCTAAGTATGGCCCTATCTTCAAAACCTCATTGATGGGTTCACCTACTGTGATATTCATAGGACAAGCAGGGAACAAGTTTGTTCTTGGTTCACCAGAAGATGTTCTTTCTACCAAGAAACCACACACTATGCAGAAGATATTTGGAAGCAAAAACTTAGCTGAACTTACTGGATCAAGGTAATTAATTAATTAATCTTGATTACTTAACTTATTATTGATGGATGAATTATCTAAATAATCCTTTCACTCCCTTGCATGATTATCTGGATTCAAATAAGTTCTTGTCAAATTATGGCACTTTTGAAATAAGGTTTTTTTTTTTGTCTTGGTAGAATTGGTTGTACTCAAAACTTTGTCTATATCATGTTTTATTACAAGGATTAATCCTAATAAATGAGAATGGTAGTGTTAGGAAATTCACATCTAGCATAAAAAACTTCATCTAATATTCTTGAACAAGAATCAACTGACTGCACATACAGTGTGTTTGGTGGGAGGATAAAAATAAGGAAAATGATATATTCACTCTCCATATGAGTGTTCCATGTGGACATTCATATTTTGATGTCAAATAATAATATTGTGATGTCAAAATAATGACTCTTGATGCTAAATTTTTTTAGATGTCCATATAGGACATCATTTGGAGAGTCCATATAGCATTACCATAAAAATAAAGATGAAACATTTAGAGATAATATATTAGGGGAAATTTGGTTCAAGAGTAAAAATAGGGGAAATTTTTACACAAATGTACTCTGTGAGTAATTCTACACCCTATAATAGTAAAATGTTTAGTAGTTATTGTTGTGGAACTAGTAGTGTCTGGTCTGAGTTCTGTTTTTAATTTTTCATGCAGGTACAGGTTGATTAAAGGGGCTATGATGAAATTCTTAAAACCAGAATGCCTTCAAAATTATGTTAAAAATATGGATGAATTGGTGAACAAAACATTATTGAAAGAATTCAAAGATAAAGAAACAATTGAAGCAGTGCTCTTCATGAAGAAGCTCTCTTATGACATGGCATGCAATATACTCTTTGACATCAAAGATGAGCACACTAGGGAGGCTCTGTTTGAAGATTTCATGATGGCATTTAAGGCTATTCTATCACTTCCCATAAATTTTCCTGGCACACCATTTTGGAGAGGCCAAAGAGCAAGGGAAAGAATTGTTAAAAGGGTAATTCCTATTATGAACAAAAGAAGGGAAGAACTTGCACAAGGTGTTCTAAGCTCTAATAATGATGTGCTTTCTTGCTTGCTAGCATTAAGGGATGAAAATGATCAACCTCTAGCTGATGATGAAATTACAGACAATTTTATTCTGTTATTCGTCGCGAGTCACGATACGTCTGCTACTCTTATGAGCCTTATGATTTGGAAGCTAGCAAGAGATCAAGAAGTTTACAATAAAGTTCTAGAAGGTAACGCAAACTTATCGTCTAGAATGGTTTCAAATCAATAATGCTTATTGTACACTAGAAATACATCAAACTAGCATCCAACGTGTGCTGTTTGTCATATGTAATGTGTGTTATACGTAATATGTTATACGTATAACACGCATTATGTATGACAAATAGCACATGTTGGATGCTAGTTGGATGAATTTATGTTGTACAACAAGCATTATTGGTTTTAAATTGCAGATACTACAATTGTTGCCACTACAACTGCATTTTTTGGTAATTTTCTGCAATTGAAGTAATCAAAATATTAATACAACCACATGTGAGATTGCATTGCAGCTGCAATTTAAAACCATTAGATTCCAAAGTTCAACATAACAGAAATTTATAGTCTTCCTTTTGAATTATTTTTGCTGAATTGGTTTTATGCAGAACAAATGGATATTGTAAAGCAAAAAGAAGGAGCAGAAGAAGAGAGGCTAACATGGGCAGACATACAAAACATGAAGTACACATGGAGAGTAGCTCAGGAATTGATGAGGATGATCCCTCCTTTGTTTGGAACCTTCAGAAGAGCACTTAAAGATACTACTTACCAAGGATATGACATACCAAAAGGGTGGCAGGTAATAGAATTTTCAGCTTTGCTAGGGGTACAAAATTGTACCAGCCAAAACACCCAAAAATAGAAAATTGGGCCTAAATCATTCGGCCCATTAAAAATACACATATGATTAAGAATGTTATTTGGGGCAAAAGTATTAAAATAGACTTTTTTAGCTGTTTTGGCTGGAAAATATTGTTCCCCGAACATATTTGTGTAGAATTTCCATTCCTCTAGAATTTCCATTCCTTTATAAATTTCCCATAGCAATGTTACACAACCAAAATTTTTGGCACCATGGTAGTAGTTGGATGAAATAAATTAATGCTCCATTTGTAAAACATATGATTTCAATTCTCATGGAAATTGATTTCTTTTCTTAAGTTTGAAATTCAATGAAATTCAATAAAAAGTATGAATTCAATTTCTCAAAAGAATTCTAATTCTCATATTTAAGCCATTTACAAATCAGATCAAAATAGGTATAATTTCAAATCAATTCTCACTCAAATTCCACTTAAAGAGTATATTGTCTAAAATATCCCTACTCTAATTATAATGCTCTATTAGATATGATGTTATATTAATAAAGAATAAACTTGTCTATTAAAAGAATTCAATTCATTTTATAAACATACCAAAGATTGAAATTCAATTCAATTCAATAATTTTATTAATTTATTCCAAATGCTAAAATTGAATTCAATTCTCATAAAAATTCAATTCATGATAGAATTCAATAGAAATATGATTTTATCATTCGTTTAAGAGTTAAAAATTACACAATTATTTTGGCAACTAAATTTTGAACAAAATTTCTGGCTATTTAATCTTTTCTCAAGAAAAAGTTGCACTTTATCTCCCAAATTTGATTTCATATATTTTAGTCTTTAAATTAAACTTTAAAAGTATCCAAATTGACCCCTTTAACTTTAATAAATATGCATTTTAGCCGAACTAAATATATTACTCTGAAAATTGGAACATATGAAATCGGACCATTGACGGCCTTTTTGGAAACTTTTTGTGCGATGAAATTAAATTGAATTCTATTAGGAATTAAAATTTTGTCTGAATTGAATTGAATTTCTTTGTTTGAAATACATTAGTAAAATTATAGAATTAAATTGAATTCTAGTGTTTGAAATGCTTATAAAATGAATTGATTCTTTGCAATGAACTATGTTATCCTTTGAAGTGTGTGAATAAGAGAGTACCAAGTTAGAGAATGTGTTTAATTAGAGGATAATTTTGACATTTCTCGTTGCAAGTGAAATGCCATTAGAATTGAATTACAAATCGGAGTGAAATATGTCTGATTTGGTTTTGGGTGAAAACAATGCATGGAATTGAATTCTACTTCAACTTAAATGAATTTTTTTGTTTCAAACACCGGAATTCAATTCAATTCCCGTGAGAATTGAATTCCATATAGGTTTCAAACACCCTGTGAACTTTCATAAATTTACAATACAATATGCTTTTTTTTTTTTCAAGTTTGAATTATTGGTTAATAACTAATGATTTTTTTTTAAATAGTAATTTTCATATTAAAAAAAAAGGTTCAAGCGATTGAGTTAAATTTACAATTTTAAAATTTAAGATATAAAGTTCAATTTTTTTAGCAACAAGGTTGATATGAGTGATGAGTGGTTTGTTGTCCCTAAAACAAGATATTGAGTTCGAGCCTTGTGAATAAAAAGTTTTTGCAAGGAGCCTCACCTGTCATTAACAGACACGCGACCCAGGACAACAGATTAATTGAGGCAAAGCTCCGGATACTGTAGAAAAAAAAAACATTTTTTTTATCATTTTACAAATTAGTCACATCTTTCTTTTAGCTAAACCCTAATGCCAAATTGAAAACTTGTTCAGGTATATTGGGCAGCAATTGGAACACACATGAACAATGATATCTTCGAGAATCCACATGAGTTTGATCCATCTCGTTTTGAAAATCCAACAAAGCCAATTCCTCCATATGCTTACCTTCCATTTGGAGCAGGGCTTCATTTTTGCATAGGTAATGAGTTTGCTAGGGTTGAGACCTTGACTACCATACACAACCTTGTAAAGATGTATCAATGGTCCCAACTATACCTAGAGGAAATAATCACTCGCCAACCAATGCCATATCCATCAATGGGTCTCCCAATCAAGATTAAACCCAGAAATAATACTTCATAAACTCCTTGTCCTGCCTCATGTTCATTATTGTTTTTTTTAGAGAAATGATTTGTGTACATCACAAAATCAGTCACCATGTGTAATAATACAACATTTTGAAACTAGTAATCCAACTTTTAAAAAAGTTGGATTATTAGTTTTAAAATATTGAATTATTATACTTGGTGGTGACTGATTTTATGATGTAGATGAAGAATTACTCTTTTCTTTTTATTGTTGCTGTATACTTGTATCTCTTATGTTGATATATAGCTCTTTCTATCGATGTTGTACTCAAATGTGTAAACTTATATATGAAATCGAGTTATTTTGGCCTAGTCGAATGAGTTTTGATGCAAAAGTAAGATTGTTACATTACATCCACTCTCAGCTCGCTCTCACAAACCATCCAGTGGGAGCCTTGACCCTTGTGGATGGAACTGCACTTTAATATAAAGACATATAGACATTTCATCTACCTTTAACAAAGATTCCTAATCTATGGTTATTTCATGGATTTTTATGCGATGTACATACATTATTATTAAAAGACGGATGATGTTAATTAAACTTTTAAAATCCCTCTCTTGTTAAAAGAAACAGAAAGATATTCAAATCTAAAAATGACATCTCATCCGGAGTGAAAACTCTAACACCATTGTCGTATGTGATGTTACAAATATTGGCTTCAACCCACACCCGCCGAAACAATAATACTTATCGTACAACAAAAATAAGTCCAACAAACATCGAAAGTGTGCTATATATGGTATGGAATGTGTGCATGTATAGCACAAATACGTATAACACACATTCCATATCATGTATAGCACATGTTGGGTGCTCGTTAGATGTATTTATGTTATACGACAAACATTATTAGCTGAAAGGCACGTCATTACAAGTTTTTAATTTAAAATTTTTTTTGCTCATTCTGTCAATTTAATCAAATGTATACTGTTTGGACAAGTTATGTTTGTTGTTTAGAAAAACTAAAAATAATAGCTAAAATAATAAGATACCCATGTGAACAAGACACTAGGCCAATATTTTGAAGCCAAATATTCACTACTTGGTAAGAAAGATGTCAATTTACACTTAAATTTATAACGAATCTTACACGCAAAATAATATTAACTTATAATTTTATAATATCTATATATTATAATTATAAATTATATTTTAAAAAATTGATCGATATATTGGCAATAATGCATATAATTAATCGTGAAATTGAGATTATACATCATTACTCATTTGATAACGGTAAAAAAGGCTAGAGAGTAGAGACTCTTCATTACACAAAGATAAAGAGAATGAAATATAAGAAAATGATATAAAGCTCTTAACTCTTGAAAATTAAATCAACAAATTGAATGAACCAACATATAAAGTTAAAAAAACAAACTCCAAAAGAATAAATACCTTATATGAGGCAGTCTCTAGGTACTATTAATTAATACATAAAAAATAGTCAAATTTCAGACTGAAACATTTTGCTGTTTTCTAAAGTGGTAGGTGGTGATGAGGGGAGAAAGGAGAGTAGGTTGAAGACATAACAAAAGAGGCTTCATTGGTTGCAACAGAAAGAGGAGTCCTTGGTGTTAGAGGTGTTCTTGGTCTTGATGATGACGTCATGCTATGATTGTGATGATTATAGCCTCTGTTGTTACCACTCCTCCTTGGTCCTTTCTCTGCCCATTTTAGCTCTGTTTGCTTCAAATTGCTTGGATACCTCCAACTGCAACATCCTATTACCCCTGTCCTTTCTATATACCTGTCTTCAACAATCAAATTAATTAATAATTAATTCCCCAACCCATTTATGCTCTAAGATTAATTTGAAGATATGTATCATGAATACTGTTTATCGTACAACAGAAATACGTCCAACAAGTATCAAATGTGTACTATACATGATATGAAATGTGTGTTATGCGTACTTATGTTATACAAATAGCACACATTGGATACTTGTTGGACGTATTTCTGTTGTACGACAATCATTGTTTATCATGGATATAAGTAGGAGTATCCGATACGATACAGGTATGATATGGCGATTAAATATAAAAATAGTAATGTTTGTTGTACAACAGAAATACATCTAACTAGTATCCAACATATAACACACATTACAAATAATGAGGTGACACACATGTATGGTGTATTTTTTGTGTGCTATTTTCTATTTTTGCTCAACCAATTTCACACATGTATGACACATATTGTATAACATACAATACGTATAACACATGTTGGATGGTATTCTTGTTCTACAATAAACATTACTGATAAAAAAATTGAACGTATAAAATATAATTAGAAATATTTTAAAAGTATCAATAAAATATTTCAGACAAAAATACATATTTACTATTAAGTGTACATCAACTATTTTGAATTAGTGTGTATGTATTATAGATTTGAAGTTATAACTTTGTGTAAAAAAAAAGACACCAGAATAAGAATTTGGATCATGACAGATTAGATGAACATTTCTGAAAAAATAATGCTACTTACAGAGTTAAACTAAGACATTAAGAATTACAAGATATGGACAATTGAATGAGACACATTTAAGTTTATTAGTATATTATATTACATCATTGTTCTTGTTCTATATGTATAATTATATGTTGATGTATGATTTTTTCGTTGGCTAATAGAGGTTGTTCTTTTTAATGAGGACAAAAGGGGCGGCAAACAAAAACCCAAATGCCGGCTTATAATGCAGACAAAAGTCACAAGTACTAACAAAACATATCTAATACCCAAAGCTATTATTTGGCTTATAGCAATATATCAATATTGTATAAGGGGACAAGAGTCAAGAAGCTTTGAAGAGATAACTATGTTTATGTTGATATAAAAGTTAAGAACATAACTAGGCCAGAAATTAATTTAGCTTAATACTTGCTCTGACTCTTAAGAACCATGATTTACATGACTTTACAGGTGTTTCTAGTGGTACTAATTTTTCATTAGCACAAGTGACTAGTGTTTCTAATGAAAAAATTATATTTATACATTTATTTTTTCATATCTCGTATTAATATCCAATCTATTACATTTAAATATTGATGCGATTCTAGCTTCACATTCAAACTTTTATCTACCATTGACTTTGATAAATGTACTATTAATATGCAATTTTGAATACCAAAGTAGCATTATTCTTCTAACCACAAATGCTTGGTAATCTCTAAAAGTTTGAATTGGGAGGATAATGCAAGCTAATTTGAATGAAAATGTATTAAACAACCTCAATAATTTATTCAGATTATGATGGTACTTACATGTGTCTATTCTTATACACCAACAATAACAAGTACATTTGAGTTTTCCATAAACTGGTTTGTCACATTTTTTCAGAAACCATTTTGGCTAAAATTTATGACATAGCAATTGAGTCAATTAGTTTTAGTCTTTTCAAACAAATATTAGTAGATCAAAGGAAAATTTCACATTCTAGGCTTAAACATTTGATCAGGAAATCATTACCTTTGGCTGAATCTCAATCCAAGGCACTCAATGCACTTTCTTCCTTCTATCATCTCTCCCATGCCTATTTCAAGGCACTGCCTGCAGTAAACCCTACCACATACCTATAGGCCACAAAAACATATCATCATCTAAAGCTAGCTCTAAGAATTGTAAACTTTGGACTCAAAAAAATAGTGTTAGATCAACTATTTCTTCTTTTTTGAGTATCTTATCTATTATTGAATATCTATTATTGAATAGTGTGTGAATTATGCTTAAATGAGTTCACACACCTCATTCAATAATAAATGAAATGTTCAAATTCGTTAATACAAAGACCAGAAAAAAAAAAGTTTACATAACATGATTCATAAGCATATAGCTAAAATTAAAATTTTAGCTAGTTCATTAAATTCCCTTCTTATACGCACAAAGATTGAATAACAAAATTTTAGTAATGTATTATGAATTATATATTAGTGTTAGAAAGATATAATTGTATTTTAGATAAGCATGATTAGTAGTTAGTTATTAGTTTTGTAGCCTATATAAGGCATTGGTGATTGTAATCACTATTCAATTCATTTCAATTCCATTTCATTTTCACATTTTCTATCTCTCTTTCTTCTTGATCTTGGGGATGATACCATGGATTTTCACATGGTATCAGAGCCATGAGATCCTCTAATTTTATTGTTTCCGCTGTAATTTTCATGAGTTTCAATAACTCATCTTGAAATCCATTATTTGCTATTATTCTCAAAAACAGAGCTCTAATTCCTACATCAATCATACTTCGGATGGCTCCAAGAAACACCATTTTCACAACTTCAAGAAAACAAAAATAATCGGCAGAAGAAGCAGTAAAGCAAGAAAAAGTTTTGTTTTTCTTTTTCTTTCCTTTCAGCATTTGGGCTGCATGATATGACCATCTGGAAATGTTTCTTTGAAGAAAGATAGTCTTATGAGCTCAACTTCCAAGTAAATAGAGTCTATTGGGTTACTTGTGAACAAAAGACAGAAGCCAATGTAAAGAAATCCCAAGTGCTGCTAACATGGAATCAAAACCTGCATCTCCAATCAAATTCGATTCTTCTCTCTTCCAAGATCGGGCATGCCACCATTCTCCTTTGTTTGTTGCTGCTCTGGTTCTCTATTGCTTTGTTTTCCAAGAGTGGATCTGTCATAGCTTCTCTTAGAAGCATTCCATCTTTACATCCATCTCTTCAGCCACATGTCGGGAAACTGATCTGACATCACAGCCACTTTGCAAGGCTGAGTGCATGCAATCATCATCTTCTTGCACTTATCTGATATTTATTACTTGATCATCCCACTTCAAGAAATTGTTCTTGTTCAAGATTTGCTCATCATGATTCAGCATGTTCAATATGAAGATATATTGGTTCTTAATATTCATCAATTGTGTTTGAAAAACCTATACAAGGCTTTATTAGCTACTGCCAAAAAAAAAAATTGGTAGATGTTAACCTTTCTTTGCGACGAGTATTGTGGAGACGTCGATTGATAGATCGAAGAGGCCCAAGAAGAAGGTCGAAGACATCCCGAACTACGAACCACTACCGTTGCTCGATCCCGAGTTGGGACATTATCATACATGGAGTCATAGAGCCCATTAGTTTTTGGAGCGTTATCTCGACCGATGTTCATCCCGGCGACACGACTCCTATGTCATCATTTTCTCCGAGGAGCGGCGTTTGACCGAAGATCATTCCGGCAAACCGACTCACTCTCATTAAATCGTTTTCAGATTCAGATTTCATATTAGTTTGATATCTAGTTGTATTCTCTTTGGATTGTATTTCATCTTTTACTTGTATTACACTTTATTTCCAAGCTAGACATAGTCAAAATTCTCCCATGCCTAGCTTGAGGGGGGTGTTAGCTATATTAGTGTTAGAAAGATATGATTGTATTTTAGATAAACATGATTAGTAGTTAGTTATTAGTTTTGTAGCTTATATAAGGCATTGGTGATTGTAATCACTATTCAATTCATTTCAATTCCATTTCATTTTCACATTTTCTATCTCTCTTTCTTCTTGATCTCGCGGACGATACCATGGATTTTCACAAATAGCATCTCCCTTATCAATATATATGTACGTGTGTATGTGAATGAAAAGTAAAAATACAATCAATTTTCTATTATGAATTAATAGTATCTCCCTTCTCAATATATATGTATGTGTGTATGTGAATGAAAAGTAAAAATACAATCAATTTTCTTCTCACTTAAGCAGTTAAGGGTTTTTTTACTTCAGATTATTCCAATAGAAAAGTTTTTTTAAAAGAAAATTACTTTTCCCAGAAATTATTCCATTGAAAAAGAAAAAAAAAACTTATGTGAGAACAAATGAAACAAACACAAACCACGATTAACTTAAAATAATGTGCAAACATATTACTCTCTTGATTTTTTTTATTTGTTCAATTTAAATTTTTTTTCTTTTTTATCTGTTCATTTCTGGATTCTATAGTTAAGATTTATTAGATTTTTTCACCTATACTCCCTTATTAATTGAAGAAAGAGAATAAATACAATAAAATAATTAAGATAAAAAATAATTAATATTAAAAGTAACATTGTAAAATACTTTTATAATAATTTCAAGTGTACAATGAAAAAATCAGTCAATATAGCCAATGAGCCTATTTTGTCTTTGGTTTTAGTCCAAATAATCATTGTGATTATAATAGACTGAGTAATTATGGCCAAAATCTCATTTATTAGCTTATTTGACTGGTTTTTTATTGTACATCTAGCATCACCCCTACTTTTAATTTAGAAATTTTCAGTTATTGTGTTAATTACTAATGCACATTTAAAATTAGATAAATAAAAAAATTTGAAGGTAGTAAGATACATACCAGGCATCTAGTCCTGAAGAGATAGATATAGGTACTGCAAACAGTGCAAATCTTGGAGTGAGGAATCCCAGGTCTCCTCATTATTCTTCCACCTGAACCACTCACCCCACTCATCATGCTGTACTCACTCCCATGCCTAAAACCATCATAATCATGATGCTTATGGCCTCTACCATCATCTTCAACTCGCTCTCCAAAATGATGACCCCATGATGGTGATGATGATGAACCACCACCATGCCCAAAATCCTCATGATGATGATGGTAATTGTGACTATTGTGATTGTGCTTTGATGTCGCCTGCAAGCCTTTGCTGAAGTCAAGACTAGGTACCTTTTTGGGGTTCTTATGATTATTAGTATTAATACTATTTGTTGTTGTGGTCTCAGGATTAATTATGGGTTGATGAATTGTGTTTCTATTGTTGTTGTCTGATGAGTGTTGAACATTGGCTAAGTCCTGAAATGTGAGGTTAACAGAGTCATCAGGGATACCTTGGTACAATTCTTCAAGGTTTAATCTTGGCCTAATAATTCCACCTTGCTTCTTCGTTGCTGTGTGATCACCCATTATTTACTAACTAGACAAGTTCGGAATATGAGGGGAAACAAATTGTGGTGATGATGATGATGATTTTTGGTTTGAGTGTGTTGTTATTTATTATGATGGAAAGGGTGAAATGAAGGAAACAGAGATGCAGGAGCAGGCTTGATATTTTTCGTTCGGTCCATTGGGAAATACGGACGATCATATGTGGCCAAAGTTTATTACAAGGCCGGTTATTTAGAAGAAATAATTGCGATGATATATATTATACATTGTCTAATGTCAATGAATATATGTAACATATCCGTAGTTATCAAATCTGGAATGGTATAAACTCGGCTGCACTATTGGGTCGCTGATTTAAGATACTCCAAGAATACTTACTTTCATATATTTTTCATTTATTTTTTTTCTCTTCTTCTCTTTCTTTATTTTTGTATTGCTACTATGTGCTCATTTTTTTTAATTCTTTGTGCTGCTACTTCTTTTTCTCATTCTCGTACTCTTCTTTTTACATTACTACTTCTTATTTTTCTTATTATTTTTTTAAAATTATTTTTATTTATTTAATTTTTATAACTAATTTTTATAATTTTTTCATCAAAATTATTTTTTATTTTCTATAGAAACCTTTGATTATTTTTTTTAATTTAATTTAAATTTCTTAATTCTCTTAAAAAAAATATAAATGACTACTTCAATGGATATATCAAACAAAATTTTTGATCACTGTCTCTTTAATGCTTCTTCTATAAATTTTAACTGTTATGATAATGAGGTTGTTGAAGCATCAAATAACAAATTACTCATAATATAACACAAATTGGTCACACAATTTACATAAATTATTCACAGTTTTACAATCCAATTTTTATTTTATCATGTAATGCAATTTCATTCACAACATTGCTCATACATTAACATATCATTGCTCACAATATAATACATGTTTGCTCACTATTTATTATAAGTTTGCACATAAACTTCACACAAGTTGCTCACAGTAACATGCATGTTTACTCACACTTTTTGAAAAACTTGCTCACATTATGATTTTCGTTATTCACACATTTTACAAATGTTACTCACAGTATTGTGAAAATGTTTTCACTCATTTTACATAACTTAATTGCTCACAAGTTTCATTCACAATCATAAAAATAGCACATATTGCTTACAATATAAAACAAATTGCTCGTAAATATTGAGAAAATCAATCATACTTTAACATATTTTTTACTCACTACATAAATTGCTCACAATATAATGCATGTTTGCTCACACATTTCACAAAAATTACTTACAATTTATTGTAAGTTTGCTTGTACATTTCACACAAGTTGTTCACTATAAGGTAGCGTTTGGTAGCTGTCCCAGGACACAAAAGATAGAGACTGAGAGGGACTAATCCTGTTTGGTTCATGAGACAGAGACACAGATGGACAAAAATTTGTGTCCATGGATAGAAAAGACACAAAATTTATGTCCACTGCAAAAGTGAAGGTGATAGGCTATGAGGTTTAAAGGATTATAGATAGAATTGTTTGCTGAAATTTAAAAAAAAAAAAAAACAGTAGCAGTACTAAGCAACGAAAAGAGCTAAAAAGTTAAAAAAAAGGAATATAATTGCTAAAAGGTTCTTCTCTGACAATGGCAGAGTGTACCAATCATTAAATACAAAAGCCAATCCTTCCAGGAATAAGAAAACAACAAGGTAATAACGGAAGAAAAAAAAAACAATACAAAAGCACAACAATACTATACTACTATATGACAGCTAAACAATGGTTGACTCTAAAATATCTTTTGCAGCGGCTAGGTCTAGAGGTGCACTGATGGGCGGTGTCGCAACTCCCACAAATTTAATTATTTTTAAAACCAAGTTCCCCTAATATAGTTTAGTGGTAAACCAGGGTCGTCTCTCACAAGGAATGACTAAGGAAGTAATACATGAGACTAGTCGTATGAGGATTGTCACAAGTTGGGGGTTTTTGTTGGATGCAAAATAAATAAATTGGAATAATAAAAAGCAGTGATTTATGAGGTAGAACATTCTTCGGGGAATTTATCTTTGACTACAAAAGAATGCATGAGTTGATTAATTACGCCACAGTTAGATCTAACCCTATTGTTGTGATTCTAAGAGTTGATTGCCTAGAACAAGATTAATCAGTGAGATCTCACCTTTAGTTTCGTTTTCAACAATCTTAAAAGCCAATCACACTAATCTAATTAAAGAGACTAATCAGCCAATTAATTAATCATTACCAATTCCTGATATGTCATGTATCAATTAACACATAAACACATGCCAATGAATTAGCCTAACTCAATCGAGTCAGCCAAGACAAAGGTTTAACACACAATTTAAGATCTCAAATTATATGCCATGGTTTTGATAATGAAAACTTATGCAAGATTAAGAACAAAGCCTCAATTTATCCCAATGATGTTCACACCCTCATAAACCACCAAGAGACTTAGTTACTCATGGAGGAAATAAAAGGGCAGAAAAATAAATTGGAATTAAAACAAAGATGGAATGAAGAAATTAAACAACTTGAACAATAAAGAGTAAAGTAAAGAAAATAAATGTAAATTGGAAAGATGGAAAAACGAATAATTGAATTAATTAAAAGAAGTAACTTACAAAACCCAAAGGGCTAGACGAATAACGTTGGAAATACAATGAAGGAAGTTAGAGCTGAACTAGGGAAGAAGATGGAATCCTAATGGAGAAAATAAACTCTAACTAAAAAGCCTAGGGTTGAAAGTAAGTAAACTAGGAAAAGAAAAGATATGAAAGTAATAGTAGGTATGTAGAGGTGTCTGATTTCTGATACATTAGCCTTCTTTAAATAGAGTGAGCAGCCTCCAAACCCTAGCTAATTGGGCCCCCAGCTCGGCCTTGCAGATAGGTCTCTGCTGTAGCAGAATTGTGGCGCGGCGCTAGGGCGCATATAGCTCGCTAGGGCGCCAGTGCTGTGCACGTGATTATTTCGAGTAGGGTTCGGGCACTGGGGCGCTCGATGCCAGTCCTGAATTCCACTGCTCCGCTTCTTGCTCAGTTCTTGATGTCTGCTGCTCCAATAATTCCTATGACCTGCACCAAAAATATAAAATACCCAAGATCAAGTGCAAATGTCATCCTTGAATTGCAAAAACATCATAAAACTTATTACTTTAGCCTTTATTTTCATTAAGTCCCAATTAATTCCAAATTGTATTAAATACAATAAAAGGCTAAAATAGAGCAAAGAAATGCACACAATCATCCAAATTAAGGGCATAAAATATTGGCAAAAACCACATTGTCAAATATCCCCACACTTGAACAATTGCATGTCCTCATGCAAAAGCAATGATTTCAGGCATCTCTAAGAGTAAAGCAATGGCTAACACATCTCAACACCTATCTCCTAAAAGAAAAAAAAAACAAAATACTACAGATGATGGAAAGTTATTCAAAACAGCACACCTTGGTCAAAATTATGCAACGCCCACAATCATATTACAAGTTGGCATTCAAGGAAATTCATGAGTTAAGAGAATCAGTTCATGTTATGCAAAGTTGGTTGATTGGCCCTCACCAGTGTGTTTTTCTCTCAATCACTCAGTGTTTCTGCTAAGCACTCAATTGAATAAATCACACAAGTATTCACATTCCATAAATTTGCTATACTCCTAACATTGCAATTCCACAAACATGGTGCATCAAACAAGTGCAATTCCACACAAGTGTGTGTGCTCACAGAAAGAAAGTGATCAATTGATGTATTTAATCACAATAAGGCTCAAATCTCACAGGTACTCCAAACAACCAATCAGAGATAACACAAACAATTCAAACTCATATGAGATAACATGCTAACAATTTCTGAGTTTAAATCACAGGGTAAAAGCAAATTCAGACCAAAGGGTGCTATAAAGACAACTAGCCAATCATCTTACACAAACACAAAATAAAGGAAAATAACTATACATGCAAGATATACACAAAAACAACTTCTACACCCTCCCCACACTTGAATACGACACTGTCCTCAGTGACAAACAATTAAAGAACCGAGAGAAGGGTATAGAAAGGACCTGGAGAGAGTCGGTTGTTGTCGGCTGATCGCTCAGGCACGCCAGGGCGCAGGAAGTACGCTAGGGCGATGCGGCAGTGGTTGCACGCGCGCTAGAGCGCCAGCAGGGCGCCAAAGCGCTGGTTCTGCTGCAGAAAACCTCGGTTGCTGTCATGTACTCAGTGCATGAGACTCCCTAATGCTAAGTTAAATCTAACAAACATAAAGTGATTAATTATAACTATAAAATATAAAAAGCAAAATAAAAGGTTGCAAAATTAAAATTTGGTGGGTTGTCTCCCACAAAGCACTTTGCTTTAACGTCCCTAAGTTGGACTGTTGGCCGGCCACTCTTAGGGTGGCTTATGTTTGAAATGATCTAACAGTTTCCACCATGGTGTGCTTTCCACACCTCCACCGGGATCCCATGAGTATCAAACCACTCCAAAGAGAATGGTTCCCTTCTTAGTCTGAAACCCAAGAGTTTTGGTCCTTAGATTGCCCCTTGGAGCACAACACCCGCTCCTGCAAAAAACATCCCTAAAATCAACAAAATCAAGTGAGGAGGGATAAAAGTCCTCACAAGATGGGTTAGAGAAAACACAATTGAAATCAGTTAGTTTCCAAGAAATTTGAGCTTGAGCCTTCAACAATTTTTTTCTCAGCTGTTGCAGAATTTCTTCCCTCGCTACCAGTTCATGTTGCACTGCTGCAACTGAGGTAGCATCTTCCAGGTATTGAGGTATAGCAGGAGGGCTTCTACCATATACTATCTCGAAGGGCGTCATCCCGGTGGTTGAATGAACTGAGGAATTATAGCTCTATTCTGCCCAATGTAAATATCTTGACCACTATGAAGGGTTATTTTGTGCAAAAGCACGAAGATACTGTTGTAAGACCCGATTCATGACCTCCGTCTGGCCATCACTCTCCGGATGATAGGAAGTGCTCATCCTTAATGTAGTACCGCTGAGCTTAAATATCTCCTTCCAGAATTTGCTAACAAAGATGGGATCACGATCGGAGATTAAGCTCCTAGGGATGCCATGGAGTTTGCATATATTTTGGCTGAAAACCTCAGCTACGCTTGTTGCCGTGAAGTGTGCTGGTAAAGGACAGAAGTGACAAGCTTTAGAGAATCGATCAACCACTACCAAGATAGCTGCAAATCCTCTTGAGGCAGGGAGACCTACAATGAAATCTAAGGACAAGTCTTCCCAAACTCTGTGGGGGGGGGGGGGGTGGAATAGGCTGCAATAACCCTGCTGGAGCCTTTGTTTCGTATTTGGTTTGTTGACTTACGAGGCATTCTTTCACAAATTGCTCCACCTCTTTTCTCATTCCTTCCCAAATGCAATTTGCACTCAAACGGCTGTAAGTTTTAACAGCACCCATATGGCCACCTTGCAACGAACTGTGATACTCCTTCAAGAGGTCACTTTTGAGTGCAGAGTCTTTACTCAAGACCACACGACCTTTGTGAAAAATAAGACCATTTTTTATCGTATAATCCACAAAGTTAGAGGGTTGAGTCTCAATCAAACTTTTCAATTTAACCAAGTCAGGGAGAGTAGTTACTTCAAATCTCATTTTCTCAAGAACATCAAAGTGTGGAACTGATAATGTAAAATGCTGACCTGGGGAAGGGATCCTAGACAATGAATCGGCAACCACATTCAAAGATCCAGGTTTATACGAGATGGAGTAATCATACCCAAGCAATTTGACTAGATAGAATTGTTGTTCTGGTTTCTGAATGGTCTGCGTCATCAGTTCCTTGATGCTTTTATGATCTGTAATAATTTCAAATGGCCTCCCAAGAAGATAATGCCTCCATTTTTTGACTGCCTCAGTGATTGCGTGGAGTTCACGCACATAAGTTGATGTTGTCTGCATTCTTGGGAAAATTTTTTTGCTAAAGAAGGCGATTGGATGGCCTCGCTGCATGAGCACTGCTCCCATACCCGATCCTGAGGCATCCGAATATAGCTGGAATGGTTGAGAAAAATCCGACAGTGCTAGAACTGGAGCTTGAGACATTGCCGATTTCAATTGGTCGAATGCAGCTTGGGCCATGATGCTCCACTAGAATTGATCCTTCCTGAGTAAACCCGTGAGAGGGGATGCAATATATGCATAACCTTTGATGAACTTCCTGTAAAACCCAGTCAAACCCAAGAAGCCTCTGAGTTCTTTCACAGTAGAGGGAGCATGCCAAATGAAGACAGCTTGCACTTTAGAGGGATCAGGAGCCACACCCTCTTGTGAAATGATATGGCCAAGGTAATCTATTGACTGCTGACAAAAGCTACACTTTCTCAGCTTCAAAAAGAATTTAGCATCAGTTAGCAATTGAAAAACAAAGGATAAGTGTAATAAATGACTATCCAAAGAAGGGCTATAAACCAAGATATCATCAAAGAAAATAATGACGAATTGTCGCAAGTAGGGGCGAAATAGATCATTCATGGTGGCCTGGAATGAAGCTGGAGCGTTACACAACCCAAATGGCATTACACGAAACTCGTAATGGCCATCGTGGGTTCTAAAAGTTGTTTTATGAGTATCCACTGCTTCCATTCTGATCTGATGATAGCCTGAATGAAGGTCCAGCTTAGAAAACCATTTGGCAGCGACTAGTTCATCAATCAGCTCGTCAATGGTTGGAATGGGAAATCGATCTTTTACAGTTATCGCATTTAGTGCCCTGTAATCGACACAGAACCGCCATGTGCCGTCTTTTTTTCGCACCAATAATACTGGAGAAGAGAAGGCACTCGTGCTTGGTTGGATAATGCCCTGTTCCAATATCAAGGAAACTTGCTTCTCGATTTCTTGATTTTGAAAATGCAGATAACGATAGGGCTTGACATTAACTGGTGTTGAGTCAGGCTCCAAAAAGATACGATGGTCCTTGCTGCGGGAAGGGGGAAGGGTAGAAGCTTCCTCAAATAGTCCATTAAAGGCATCAAGGAGGTCTGCTAATTCAGGAATGGTAGAAGTTGAAGGTATTGTGGCGGGGTTGTATGGTTCAGCTCGTAAGCGGAAAAATTCTGCCACTCCATTTGTGGTTGCAACTCTTCTGAGTTGGTGGAATGAAATCTCAGAAGTGGATAAGGGTCCATTAGCAATGAGAGTTGTAATTTTTTCGTCTTTAACAAACTTCATAGTGTTGTCAGCATAATCAGTAAGGATGGGGCCCAGGGTTGCTAACCATTGAACACCCAATACTACATCAACTCCTCCCAATGGCATAACAAAAAGGTCAACTTCAAAAAACATCATCATTAAAATGGAGTGGAACCTTTGGACAAATAGCGGAGCATGGGATTTCTTCCCCGTTTCCAACCAAAACCCGAAATTCAGGGGCAACCTGTTGAGGGAGGGAAAGAAAACGTGCTAGTCGATCTTGGATGAAGTTGTGAGTGCTCCCACCATCGATGAGGACCATAACATTTAAGGCGTGTATGCGGCCCGAGACGCGAAGGGTGCGAGGGGCAGAATGTCCTGTAAGAGCATGGAGGCTAATTTGGGGTATCTCCTCCTGGGGAGAAGACGAAGTTTGGGAAGAAGAGTCAGGTTCGTCAATGTCCTCAGCCAATAGCAGAAAGAATCTTGATTTGCAACGATGGCCTTGAACAAATTTTTCGTCACAATTGTAGCATAAGCCTTTTTCTCTCCTAGCCTGTATCTGAGCTGGAGTGAGTCGTTTAATAGGAAGGGAAGGGTGGGGCGAGATGTTTTTTTAAAGGATGGAGGTTCCTTAGGTGGTAATAATGGTTGTGCGTTCATAGGGGGTGTGTAACGACGGTGGAAGGCGGTGGTATCACGGAGCTTATCTTCCTGGAGACGTGCCAAGACAATAGCATGTGGCAGGGACGTTGGAAGGAGTGCTTGAACTTCATGCCGGATTTCTGGCTTTAATCCAGACACGAAACAACTAACGAAGAAGTGAGGAGGAAGGCCTATGACACGAGAAGCAAGGGACTCAAACTGTGTTTGGTAAGCCGCTACTATCCCGGTTTGTTTTAGTTTGAAGAGAGCTCCGTTGAGGTCCTCATAAGCTGAGGGAGAGAATCGCTGATGCAAAGCCATTACGAAGGCAGGCCAAGTTCAAAGTTGATGGTTGGCATGCATCCAGTGGTACCAAGCAAGGGCATCCCCTTCGAAGTAGAAGGATGCAATGGAGATTCTTTGTTCTATAGGGGTGTGGTGGAAATCGAAGAACTGATTTATTTTGAGAAGCCACTCAATGGAATCGGAGCCATCGAAACGGGGGACTTCGAGGCGAATGGGGTGGGGGGCCTGGCGGATAAGGTGGTGGTGGTGGCGGTGGAGGGGGAGGGTGTGGTGTATTTGGTGTAGATTCAATGTTGTGTAGTCGAAGCATGAAGTCGTCCATGCTATTAGAGAGGGCTATGATTGCAGCTTCAAGTTGGGTGGTGGATTGTGAGTTGGGAGACTGTTGTGGTGAAGGTTGGGAATTCTGAGGTGTGAGGGTCATTGTGAGTTCAAGAATGAAAGCACCAAATGATAGGCTATGAGGTTTAAAGGATTACAGATAGAATTGTTTGCTGGAATTTAAAAAAAAGAGCAGTAGCAGTACTAAGCAACGAAAAGAGCTAAAAAGTTAAAAAAAAGGAATATAATTGCTAAAAGGTTCTTCTATGACAATGGCAGAGTGTACCAATCATTAAATACAAAAGCCAATCCTTCCAGGAATAAGAAAACAACAAGGTAATAACGGAAGAAAAAAAAACAATACAGAAGCACAACAGTACTATACTACTATGACAGGACAGCTAAACAATGGTTGGCTCTAAAATATCCTTTGCAGCGGGTAGGTCTAGAGGTGCACATAGCTTTCCCATCCAGCAGGCCTTCGGGTCATTCTTTTGGGCCTTGTGGCTTGAGTGCAGCCTTCTTCTAATGCAGTGGTGTGCTCCTCAATTGGCCCATTCTGTGTTGGTCTATCAGAAGGACTGAGATGGACTGATCCTTTTAATAAAATTTTATGACCAATATACCCTCTATCACTTCATATAATTCACATTATGTATATCCAAGGTCATTTTTACATGTCTTTATATTATTTCCACTATTATTAAACACAATACAAAAATATTTTTTGTGTCCTGTCCACTGTTACCAAACACCATATAGAGACACAGTCCATTTGTGTCTATATCCATTTGTGTCTCTGTGTCTCTGTCTTCACTGACTTGGGACAGCTACTAAATGCTACCTAATATACATGTTTGCTCACATTTTTACATAATTTGCTTACAGTATGATGCATATTTGCTTACATATTATACAAACGTTGCTCACATTATAATGAAAATTTATTTATACATTTTATATTAAGTTATAATGAGTGTGAGTGTGTAGAAGAAATATTTTATGTAAATTTAATAAAATTAAAGAAATTTTCTCATCTCAATTTCTCTTTGTTCCGAGCCCAATTGACCTACATTCTTTTTTATTAGATTCTTCTCCACAACTCAAGACTACTGAGAGGTTTGTCTTCATCATTTCTTTGCTCTTTTTTTTAATTATTTTCTGCTTTTATTTTTTAATTTATTGCTACTTTATCCTTTGAACTTTCAGTAAACTATATGTGTTAGAAACACAAATAACATGTCCTCTTTAAAAATAATTAAATATTTTGATGTATATGAGTTTTACATATTGAAAACAATCATTTTTGTTATAGTAATTAACTCAGGCACAAATTTATATGAGTTTTACCCCTTCTACCCACACCAAAAAAGACATATCTTCTACTCTTGTTGTTTTAGATGCTAAAAAGAAATCATTTTCTAACTTCTATGAGAAAAAAAACATATAAATAAATGAGTAAATTAAATGAAGTACGTGAACAATTTATGGTGAATGTTTGTCGATAAAAATGTGCTAATTTGTGATAAATGTTTGTCAGCAATTTATTTTATATTGTGAGCAATCTTGTTATAATTGTGATTTGTGAGTGAAATTTGTGGGTAAAATGTATTAATTTGTGATATATGTTTGTCAGGAATTTATTTTATATTGTGAGCAATCTTGGTATATTTGTGATTTGTGAGTGAAATTTGTAAGCAAGTTGTGTAAAATGTGTGAGCCAATATTAATTATATTGTGAGCAAGTTATGTAAAATGCGTGAGTAAACATGTACGTTACTGTGAGCAACTTGTATAATATGTGAGCAAACTTACAATAAACTATGAGCAACTTATGTAAAATGTATGTGTTAGCAAACATGCATTATATTGTGAGCAATCTTTGTATATTGTGGGTGAAAAATGTGTTAATATGTGAATGTTGTGAATAAAATTGTGTTACATCATTCTAGTTGAAGCAATAATTTCCTCCATTGAAGCTAAACTTTGAATAGATTTCTCTTTTTTCTTTCTTTATGACAAATTAGCCGCATTTTAATTTTTATGTTAAGTTATATAGGTTTTAAAATTTTTTGTAGTGATAATAGGTAAAAAAAATAATAATAATATTGAAGATGATTATAGAAGGAATGATAAATTTTTTCAAAAAAATATCATAGAAGAAGTAAATACAGAAAGAGAAAAAAAAAACAGTTAAAATTATTTGAATAGAGAGAGTAATTATTTTCTTAATTTATTTTTAATTTTTTTGTAACTTATTTGTAAGGACCAAAATAACTAATTTTTTTCCAATTCTCTTTATAGTAGTATAGATAAATGAACAATAATTTATTAAATATATGAATGAATGAGGTGAAAAATAAAAATGTTCAATAAAAAAGAAATCAATGGGTGTGATGAGATTGAAAGAGAAAGATCAAGAAATTAAAAAAAAGAAAAGAGAATAAAAAAAATGTAGTTAATGTGTTTACTTAAAATAGTTATAAAGAAAATGGGTGAGTATGATATTTTTTTCCTTTTGTTTATGCCTTTGACTTTTTGCACTTAATTACTGTACATACGGAGTACATACGGGAATATGTATTTCCGATGTACAGTGCGCTTTTTTGTTGGTTTAACAGATAAATCATCGGTTGAACCAGCTTAGTTAAATAATCATATAAAGAAGGCTTAAATATCATTTTGGTCCACTAGCTTTATACAAATTCTGATTTTAGTCCACTATCTTTAGAATTGTCACATTTAGTCCACTAGCTTTAAAAAATTGTCAATTTTAGTCCACTGTGCTGACGTGGACTTAACAATGTTGACGTGACAGTTGACTTTGCTGACATGGTCGTTGACTTTGTTGATGTGGACGTTGACTTTGTTGACGTGGGCGTTGACTTTGCTGACATGGCCATCGACTTTGCTGACGTGTCTGCTGACTTTGCTGACATGGCTGTTGACTTTTGCTGACGTGTCCGTTGACTTACCAATTGACTAATAGTGGACCAAAAGTGCTCATAATTTGAAAGCTAGTGGACTAAATGTGATAAATCTAAATATAGTGGACCAAAATCAGAATTTATGTGAAGTTAGTGGACTAAAATGATATTTAAGCCTATAAAGAAATATTTAGTGTATAATATATACATTTTGAAACAATCTATACCAAAACAAATTTTGTCTCACTGGCTGGTAAGATGTTAGAGTGGTGCATTGGCTAATGGTTCAGTTCCTGCGGGATGGTTCGGTACCGATTTCACTATCAAATCGACCCGTTCATGTTAGTTTTCGTCGGATTAGACCAACATTAACTGATTTTATTACACATCCGATCCAAATAGAGATCCTAACTGATCAGGAGATCGATTCACTAGTTTTCGGGTTGAACCGGCTAATTCGAATTTGATTACTATGAACACAACTATACTCATCAATATTTAATTTATTCCTTTGGTCTAGAAGAAGTTATTAATATTATGATATTATTGTATTTTGTATCATCGGATGATAAAGTTGGGCGATGTGATCCCAACTTGCAATATCCTTTAAATCATTGAGATGTACAAGAGTTCACCAATTATAAGAACCATATGTTTATATATTTTTTCTTTTGGTGTATTATTAGGGATGACAATGGAGATGGGGAGGAACATCTCCACAAAGGTTAGTTCGGGGACGGGGATTATGCTCCCCACCCTAAGGGTAAATTTACAATCGATAATGCTATGTGTACACCACTACCATCAGTCACCATCAGCCACCACTTTCTTGCGTAAAAAAACTCAACCAAATAAATAAAAAAACTCAAACAAATAATGAAAAGATAGCTTAATGATAATTAAAAGTTCACTAAATTATCAAATAAATTCATTATAAGTATGGTGAGAATGAAAAAATAGCATAAAATACATTATTTTCCCCCTAAAGATATCACTTTTATCATTAAATTGTCACTGAAATAACACATTAACACTAAAAATGGACAAAATGCATTATTTAGTCGATTTGTAGCTGTTATTAAATTGATTTTTTTTATAATTTGATTGAGTTTTTTTTTTTTATTTGAGTGAGTTTTTATTTGTTTTGGTTGGGTTTTTTTACTTATATGAACGGTGACTGATAGTGGCTCATTTAAGTGGTGTACACAAAGCATTATTGATTTGTAATTTCACCTATATGTATATAAGCCCATCTTTAATTTTCAGAATTGAGAAATCTTAAAATAACTTAACTTCTTAACCAAACCCTCCCCACGACGCCCCTCCCTCATTTTCTCCATTCACATTTCTTAAACCATAACATACACACATCCTCAGCCAACGATTAAAGACTTATTTTGCTATTTTTTTTACTTATATTTTGTTGTCTAAAACTTATTTTGCTTATTTTTGTGACTTTTTTTTACTGTTGTTCATGTTGTAAGGACTTATTTAACAATGTTTTTAAGATTTATGTTGAATTATTGTATTAGTTTGCTCAAAATTAAATTTTTTTAAATTTTTTATAAATTTTTTTTATTCCCCATACGAGGCCATGTGGGGATCTTAGATCCTTGTGGGATCAGGAATAAGGGAATAATCGCCTCCCCCCAACAAAAAACTAGGACGAGAATGAGAATTTTTTCATACTTCGGGAACAAGCGGATGAGGTTGAGGAGTATACTCCTCGCCCTGCCCCCTATCAATATCATCATCACATGTATTATTATTGTTATTTTTTTATTACTATAACACTTATTTAAAGCATTATAAAATATATAATAGAGTTAGACACTTTTGGTGGCATATATATATATATATATAGAGATATTTGTATATAATTTTTTATACTAATAATTTATTAAAATTAAATTCAATAATAATAATTTTGGTCCTTTGATTGATATACTAAATAATATTTGTTGAACTATATATTTTGAGTGAAAATAATATATGTTTGCCTCTTGACTATACTATATGTCGTGATTTGTACTTTACATTAAAATTAAGAAAACAAAAAGGTACATTCGGTTTAATCACTAACTCATCGGTTGAACCATTGCGTAAGAACTAAAAGCATTGATGACATGGAAATTGTGCTGGCAAGGAACACAGTGGAACCTATGCACACTAGAGCTGCTAAGGAGGCTGTTATAAAGGAGGGACATGTGGTTCATGATCTGCAATTAGAGGGGCCAAGAAGAAGCAGCAGGACTTTGTTCGTTAGGCTGATTGTGGTAACTTCTTCCTCTCCTTTCTCTGATCCCTTTTCTGATTCTTTCCTTTTTTGCATAATTCTCACATTTCTCGGTAAACCTTTCTCAGGTACGGTTGTTGTAGAGGGAGCATCACATCTTCTTGATTCGTCACCCATATTTTCCTTATAGTCGTAATTGACAAGTATATATACACATATACTGAGTTACTTTATTATTTTCATTATTAGCATATGTTACTGTTGCATTAAATTTCTTGTACTTTTTTGAGGATTTGTTCACCCCTTTACTGATATATATACACATACGTACCTCGACTATATTTTATACTCTTTCATTGGCCATGGATGAGAACACCAGGATGAAGACTTTGGAGGCGGATATTAAAAAGTTGTATCAGCTACTAGAAACAAATGCAGAGGAGAACGAGACTGAAATTGCTCGAACAATGGAAGCAATGAACACTCGAATGGATTCCATTCACCAAGCCCTGACCAAGGTCCTCTTCAACTAGCAGAACCCAATCACTACTCATCCTGAAACTAAATCTGGTTTCAGCTCGAACACATTCAATGGAAGACACCAACCCCCTCACCGATTTAACTTTGATCTCCCGAAGTTTGATGGCTTCGACGCCCTTGGCTGGATTTTCTCTGTCGACCAATTTTTCGAGTTCAACGCCATCCCTGAAGAAGAGCAAGTTGCAATCGATGGGATGCATATGACGAGCTCAACTATTCCTTGGTTCCAGATGACATCTCGCTCACTTCCTTTTCGTTCGTCGCACCAGCTGAAGCGATCGATCAAACTGGAGTTTGTTTGGTCCTTCTTTGTTCGAGTCCATGAGGGAGTCGTTGTTCAAGCTGCAAAAAAATGGTTCAGTCTTTGGTTACTACATTGAGTTCATCACATTGGAGAACAGAACGTACATCGAGCCCCCAGAAGCGTTGCGAGATTGTTTTATCAATGGCCTAAAAGCTGAAGTTAGAAGAGAAGTTAAAGCACAATGCCCCCCTTCATTGATGAGAGCTCTAAGTTTGGCTAAACTATACAAAGATAAATTTTCTTATTCTTTTAAATCAACCCAAGCTTCTGCAACATTTAGAACTACACACTCTCTTTACACAAATTACCACCCCAACCTCCTAAAATCATACAAGCCACACCCAGACAAACACTTCCCCACTATTGCCCACTCCTACCTAGAACCCAATAGAAGCCATGTTAAGAGACTCACAGGGGTAGAGCAACAACTACGTAGAAAGAAGGGAATTTGCTTTTGGTGTAATGAGAAATATTCACCTACACATGGGTGCCCAAATCGCCATTTTATGTTATACCAGCTTAAGGAACCAAAAGATAATGACAGAGACATCAGATGAATTAGATGGAAAGTCAAGTGGCAGATCATCACTTATCAATGAATGCTATGAAGGGAATATTCGGCCTAGGCACGATTTGCCTAAAAGCCATAGTACATGGGTAAGAAGTTCAGGTTCTTACTGATGGAGGAAGCCCTGATAGCTTCATTCAGCCTATAATTGCCAAATTTCTCAAACTTCCAGTGGAACCGGACTAAGGATTTCGGGTGATGGTGGGTAATTTTGATGTCATGGAGGTGGAGGTATGTTTTCCCTCCTTAGAGTTGTCACTACAAGGGCACCAGGTTAGAATTCCTCATGTGGCAGGAGGAGACCTTGTTTTGGGAGCATCTTGGCTACAAACATTAGGTACACATGTTGTGGATTATGAAGCCTCATTCATTACCATCACAAGGGATTCTACCTTGACACCAACTTTGGCACAATACAACCACATAAGAAGGATACTGCAAACTGATGCAATGGCTGAGGCCTTCACCTTACAAGTGACTCATGATCGGCTTCAGGAAACCCCATGCATAGTTTCCCCTCATGATATGAAACCTGAACTTGCCTTGCTCCTACATCACAAAATTCCCCTTGTTCTAAACACACAGCATGTGAAGGTGAAGCTATATCGCTACCCTTTTCATCCCCCATTTTGTTGGTATAGAAAAAATATGGGACATGACATTTTTTGCACTGATTACAGAGCCTTGAACAATGTGACAATTAAGGATAACTTCCCAATTCCGACCGTAGATGAATTCTTAGACGAGTTGTATGGGGCTGAAACTTTTCGAAGCTTGATTTACGTTCGGAGTATCATCAAATTCTTGTTACTCCTAAGGACAGATTTAAGATAGCTTTCCAGACTCACCAAGGCCATTACGAATGGTTAGTAATGCCATTTGGCTCGACTAATACCCCAACCACATTTAAAGCCTTGATGAATGATATTTTTCGACCTTATTTGAGGAAGTTTTTGTTAGTCTTTAATAAGTGTGAAATTTTGTACACTTTTTACCTCTATACTTCATATATTTGTTCATGTTTTCGCTTCAATATCCGTGCATTAGGTAGTTTTGATAATAATCTCCACTTTGAACACATTGTAAATAAATTGTATATAATGCTAGAAATAAGTGTTAATTTTGGTTTTGTAAAATATTAAATAAGAATGGTTATGTTTTTCATTTCAGGAACCAAATTGGTGGAAGAATAAGCATGGAAACAAAGAACGCTTAGAATAAATTCTGTCCAGGAACGCAACACCCGTTAGCGCCCAGGAGCCACTCGCCAGCGACCACGTACCCGCTAGCGCACACCTGTTAGTCGCTAGCGGCCACTACAGATCGAAGGGCCCAATCTGCATCGCGCCTCAGCCCAATCTCCCCTGAGCCCAACAAGCACTCGCTAGCGCCCAGTTCCTTGCCACTAATGCGTGTCATATCGCTAGCGCGTGTCATTTGGCCGCTAGCAACCAATATCGCAGAAGACAACAAGATTTAGTGGAGTTGTCATTTTCAACTTTGGCTCTTCTGATCCTTCCAACCCGTGATCCTTTAATACAAGGGAGCTCCGGGAGTTTGTCTACAATCATTCTACTGCCCCTAATCATTCAACCATCAATAGTGTAGTAAGAGAAGCTCTCACATCTCTCTAGAATTCTAAGAACACTTTCATCCTTCTTCCACAATCAACCTTCATTCTGATCTTGCTTGCATGAATCCTTCTGGTGACATAGAAACCAAAGGAAGTAGGGATAGCAGACGTGACCGACACAAACCCCGTAGCTAGGAAGAACCTAATGGTGAGGAGATCAAGGGCGGGTGGTGGCGGCAGTGGATCCATCTCCTAGAATTGGGGCATAAGAAAGAGAGAGTGTGAGAAAGAAATTCCAAGGTTCTGAAAATCGGGCCGGGTGTAAAACCGGTTAAGGGAGAGGTTCAGAGGTTTAGAGGTTTAACCGGTTCAACCGGAAATTCAATCTTGATCTAATATATTGATTTATTAGTGTGCGTTTGTGAGTTTGTTTATTTTTATTTTGTTTTGGATTGTTGTTATAAACAGCCAGTATTTGATTTTCAACCAAGACTAGTATTTTTTTTCATTTGAAAGAGTTTTAGCTTATTGGGCTTTATATATAATTACACAAACTTTATTTAATGACCAAAATAAAAAGACCCGTATTTGCTTTTGTATCCAAAAGCTTTTCTATTTTTTAGAGAGTTTTAATTATTTAGACTTTATATCACACAAACCCAATACTCTCTAATAATAAACCAAACAAACTCTAATCTATTCTCAATTTTCCACCTTCTCTTTTCTATCCGCCGCCCGAGTACCACTCTTTGAATAACCTTCATCATCATCACACCATTCAAGCTTCATCTTCAACATCATCACAACATCGTCTTCACCTCTGTTGCGAACTCGTCGAATCGTTCTTCTCCTTCCTCGAGCAGCCATGAACCTCAGTCGTGCATATGCTTCCTCTGTCTTGCTCTGACTCGCCCGATCCTCTTCACTCTGCTCGCATGATGGCCGCTGCCAGTGCTTGTTAGTTGTTATTGGTGGGTGTTTGCTGCTCCACCCATCTCTCTCTTTCCTTGGCCGCTCAAGACCCGTGGTTTTTGGCCGGTTAACCGGCGGTTTGCAACGGTTCACATGCGGGTCTCTCAGATCCAGTTTTGAAGGTGAAAACGGACCGAATGCAAGGTCGGTTCGCGGTCAAACCGGTCCGACCGGCCGGTCCGATCCGATTTTCAGAACCATGACAATTACTCGTATTTGTGGTGCACCAATTACAAATGGATTTGGCCCAAACAATCCATCATTAATGATTATTCTTTTTTAAAAAAATGATAAAATAAATCCCTTGAAAAATCCATTGGTATTTGGTAATGCATTTATTAAAATTTGTAAGTAAAATTCATTGATAATACGGAATTTTTTCTACTCGTGGGCCAATATAATACTAAAAGTGTGTTTAATTAAATAGAAAAAAATGAAAAGAAAAAACATATGTACTAGTTTATCGTATAATTTATTTATAGAACTTATAAATGACCATTTCAATTCAATTTTTTCTTTAATCAAACAAGTCCTAAAATCTTATAATTTAATTTTACTTAACTTACAAATTTAAAAAAATATATAATTCAAGTTTTTATATAATAAAAATTAATTTTTGTTCTATAAACTCTACCAGAATACTAAGAAGTTAGACAATTGAAATATTTTTAATAGATTAACAGTTGATATGTTGAACTTATTTAATTTGTTTTAATAATTATATATCATAAAAAATTATAATATATAAAATGTTTTATGAGATCAGGGTCAAATATATACACACATAGATATGCATATGAAATAAAAAATTTCAAGTAATGCTAGAGTGTGAAATGGAAGTATGGATGTGTATATTTCGAATAAAGAAAATTGATATACCTATACTTTTTTTAAGTAATAATCTAGTGGTTAGAATCATTTCCATGAAGTAGAATATGAGGTTTAGAGCTTGTCGGCAATCCATGTCTATGGCCTCTGCCGTTACATACCCTTTTTAGTGGTCCAGCCTCACCTGAACCTTTCAAAATTGGTATTATTATTCGGAGATTTATCTGAAGCCAAATAAATATTTATGGCTCTCACAATTAATTCATTAAAGAAAAAACGGAATTTGAAAACGAGGACTAAGACAGGGCGAAAATAAAAACATGAAAAAGTCGTTTCCAAATGTGCATAAATTCGTGAACAGCTCACAAGTTTCTTTATAATTGAGTGATACTATATTGACGAAAAATTATTAGGTGCACTAAGAGTAAGAGATTTTTTTGCTCTGCATCATTCATTGCATGACACATAATCCAAAAGGTCAACTATAGTAGGAAGGGAAAAGGTTAAGTTTTCAACAAGGGGATAAAATTGTTAATGTGTCATGCAATGAATGGTGCAGAGCAAAAAAATCTCTTGCTCTTGGTGCACTTAATAATTGAGTCGAAGCAGCTGAGAGTGAAGCGGCTGTGTAATTCTTAGCCAATAGTGGTGCCAGCCATAGGTGAACTTATAGGAACCCGCTTAGGGCTGAAGTTATAGGACATATATAGGAGTTTTTTATACACAGAGAAACAAGAAAAACTAAGAACGAAAAATACAAAGAGGAAGATAAAGGAAGAGGCTTGAATAATAAACACAGTAACAATCATAAACTTAGACTATTACAAGATCAGAAGTTAAGAAATATAATAAGGGATTAGAACAACAATTACGAGACAATTAAAGAAAGATTTCGGTGACTAAAACAACAATTAAAAGAATAAAAATAATAAAACAAACTGGACACGAAAACAAGGACATCAAAAATAAAGATTCAGAATCTAATTCCAGAAATTGTTTCAGAAAAGGGACCATCAGAAACGGCTTCAGAAAGGTGATAAAAAATGTTTTAGAAATTGGATTAAGAAATTGGTTCAGATTCTGAGGGTTCAGAAATTATGCTTCAGAAATGGCTCAGAAATGCTTTCAGAAAGGAATCCAGAAATTGGTTCAAAAACTAGCTTGAAGGAGGTTCAGAGACTAGTTCAGAAATAGATCAAGAACGGTTTAGAAACAAGGAGGTATATTCAGGTGTTGTTTTATTAGTTCAGAAACAGTTCAGAAGCATCAACAATAATTCAGAAGCAAGGAATTATGAAGCCAGAAGCTAGTAACATGAGTTCAGAAGCATGCATGATTAACTCAGAAGCCAATTCATTAGTTCAGAAGCTAAGTTAATAGTTTGGAGATTAGGACAATAATTCAGAAACGATGCTCAAGAGTTTAGAATCTGCTAACTTAGGATCAGAAGCATAAATAATTGATTCATATAACTCAGAAGCAAGAACAATGGTTCAGAAGCATTGAATAAGCATTCAGAAGCAAACTAACAATTCAGAAATGATGGATTAATAGTTTAGAGACATGATTATTAGTTTAGAAGCTTAGAACAATAATGAACATAAGTTCAGAAGCGAAGTACACCAATCCAGAAGCGCAAATAATTGGTTCAGAAGCTTAAAATGAGGTTTCATAGGCAAGAAATATTAGCTCATAAGCATGAGAATTGGGTCAGAAGCAATGACTATGATTCAGAAATACAAAACATGGACTCAGAAGCTAGAACATCTATTTCAGCGGCCAGAATTATAATTGATATAACAGTGACTTAATGACACAACGAACAAGAACAAGAGTAACAAAATTCAGAAACTATAACAATAAATTAGAACAATACATAAATAAATAATATAATAAGATAATTAAGATAGATAGACGCCACCCCAAGAGGAGATAATCCCAGACGCCACAAAGGAAATTAAGAATTGCCTTTGATAAGTCAAGGAGGTGTTCAATGAAGAACAAGAGATGACACTCTCAATTCTGATGTTAAACTGATGATGTCCGTAACACAATATGAGTTCCTTATTTATAGCCTTAAGTGACTACACTACTCTTACCCCATCCTAGACAAAAGTCTCCACTCACATTATTTTAAATTCAAAAACACTCATTATTTGAGCACATACGACACAACACTCAACACTAAGACTATATAATACATTATCCAAGCTTATTATTGAAAGATACTTTCCAATACTAGCAATGTGTACTTAATGAAAATCACATCTAAATATTTATTGACTAAAAATTGAAAACCACATTCATAGTTGTCTTGGGTCAGAAGTGTTATGACCCTCTGACCCTCATATTTTGTCTTCATAAATGGTGTTGTTCATTTAGTCCAGATGTTGCCGATTCAGAAACATGTTGCAATTCATTCTTCATCAATGATCCTTTTTGTTTTGGACACAAAATACCAACCCGGGTTTTCTTTTTAATTCCTCATCCTTAATAGTGGTTGCAACAATTTGAACTAGAGCTTCATTGGCCTTTCTTGATTTTGCACAAGTCATAGGTCCTCCTAGTCCTTGTATGTTTCTGCTATGTTCTTCCTCAGTTATGTTCTCATCATGAACAACCAACAATTATCAGTTAGGGATTGGTGCTAGCCGAGTTGAGGGTTAAAGACAGAATCGGCTGGGAAGAATGGTTGCGAGTGGTTGCGAGATTTGTAGGTAAAGGAAGAAGATAAGGATTTGATCTATGAATGTAGGGCAGAATAGGACGCGAAGAAATCGGTTCAAAATTTATCTGAACCAAGTGATGTACGAATAAGACGCGAAGAAATCGGCACAGAATTCCCTCCAGCAGCACTCCCCCCAGCAGCGTTATATTTTTTCTCCATGTGAGTGGCAAGCTTAGCAAGATTGAAACCGAGCTTGGGAGCCATCTCACCTATACAAACAAAATCAAACGATCAATTATGGCAAATAAACCAATCAGAATGATGATTAAGAAGACAGATAAGTATGTAACCTATATGAGACAGAACAAGAGGTTTGTTTGATGGCCAACACAGCAAAATGGAAGAATGCATAGGCTGACCACTCTCAACAGCATCAGAAAGAAGATTCACAAAAAATTTCTCACTAACCCTTAATGATTCAAAGGTAATGATGGATAATCGGCGAGGATTAGGCTGCTAATATAAGGGAAATCTCTCAAACCCTTCCTGATCCATAAAAAGAGGAAATTCAACCTTCTTAGATTGAATTCGGAAAAATTTGTCCTTGAAGTTTTTGAATGAAGAAGTCAGAGGTATTAAAATCTTTCTCTTAGACACACTATTCAAGAAAACCCAACCCCCTGTCTCTGTTCCTTTCAAATGAAAGAAGAAAAAGAAGACATCGACACTAGGGACAATATTCGAAGCCTCACAAAAATACCTCATACGACCGAACAAAAGCCCAAGCATTTGGGTGGAATTGAGAAACAGCAACATTCACTCGACGCAAAATATGACATTGGAAATCAGAAAATGGAAGTCCCAAACCTAGTCGGCGTAGACGAAAATAAAATCGGAATCACTCTCACTAGCTTGAAAAGGAAGAACAAGAAAGACATTCAAACTTATCATCATCAATTTGAGACACAGCCACATAACAATTTTCTCTAAACTGAAGAATATCACTCTCATTTTCAAAACACGAAGCATAGAACAACACTTCTCCACTAACCCAAGCATAAGGATTGGAAGGACTGGAATCATTCTCAGCAATAACAATTGTACCATCGACAGGAACGGTCACAAATTCTATTTTATTTCTATCCGCCCTATTTTTGTTAACAGCTACCCTACTTGAAGACATTCTACCTAAATTGAAAAACTCTAAAAAAAGGAGGAATAGAAACTCACCAGGAATATAAGAAATGGACTTGGCGACGAGAATTTTTGAGACCACGAAGAAGAAGGTATAGACAGTAACAGAGAAGGAACGAAAAGAAAACAAAGGAAGTTGAAACAAATAGGAAGAATTAATGAAAGTGGAAAAAGAAGTAAAAAGCAAAAAAGAATCTCAACCGTACACGAAGAAGGACGATGAAAACCATCCCACGGTGAGGAAATTTCGAGGCAGCTTATTTTAATGTGATATGACAACCATAAAATTCGCAAACGACACGTGTCCAAGCGCGGTTATCAATAACCTCTCACTCCTTTCTTAACCGCTCCAAAAGGAAGTCAAAGGGACGTCGTTTTAACGACAGGACCCTGACTCCTCTTTAAGCGAGCTCGGCAGCCTTATTCAGGTAAGTAACATACTCACTCACAATTAATAGACACTTACTATTCTTGTACTTGTTTTTCTAGATCATACACTGACTTGAGCGTCAGAGTCCCTTTTCAGGTACACCCCCACCTGTGCTTGGGACGACTCGGAGCTCAGGAGTGGAAGCAGGTCTGCCCCAACTAAGATCGGTTCGGCTCTAGGAAGGCAATAACATTACATATTATGCACAACATATATCACATGTGGTAACATCATCTTTCTTTACAACTTGTGATATATGTTGTGCATATCATATTGGTTGTTTTGGTTGTTTTTTCATTGTGCATAAAATCCTAATATGACACTGACCTCCATATTTTTAAATCTCTAAAACTATTAAATACCTTATATTTTAATTTTTTTATTAATACGTTTTTATTTATTTTATCACATATAATCTATCGTGTGTGTGTGTGTGTATATATATATATATATATATATATTACTTCATCCATTTAAGCCTCTAGCTAACTGCGAATCTCAAGTTAAATCTGTTGAACTAATAAACATTTAAACCTTTTATTTCATCCGGTTAAATATTTTGTTTGATTTTAATAACCTGAAGGAGTTTAGTTTTATCTTCATCATATAATTTAACTATACATGCATGTTTTTGGTGCAAAGAATAATAAGATAATATAATGAAGCTAATTTGTCCTATTTTATAAAATATGATGAGCCACATATATATAGAGAAATATTGAGAGTGATAATATATGTGTTATATTATTAACAAATGGTAATAACAACCAATATATACATTTGAGTATTATGTGAGCTAAGAAAGGAAATGAATCAAAGAAGGTATAAAATTAAGGGTGAGAATATACAAGAAATTAAGGAGAATATACAAGAGGTTAAGGAGAATATATGGCAATCAATGACTAGCAAATCTCGGTGGAGTTATTTCTTGATTATTGGAGATGTTGGCTTGATTTGGTTTGATTAGGAATGAATGTACCAATATGCCCCCGCAAGATTGTGGAGGAGCACTGAACACCAATCTTGTCCCGTAGGAAGGTATGTCGTGTGGAAGTGAGTGGTTTGGTGAGAAGATCGGCAAGTTGGTGACTAGTGGGAATATGGGACACAATGAGTTCCTTGTTGGCGACTATATCTTGAACAAGATGATAATCAATTGCAAGGTGTTTCATCCGAGTATGGAATATGGGATTGGCACATAGATAAGTTGCACCAAGGTTGTCAGAAAATAGTTGGGGTGGCTTGACTTGTTGGACATGGAGTTCCTTCAATAGTTCACACAACTAGAGGAGTTCAGTGGAGGTGTTGGCGATTGTGCGATACTCGGCTTCTATTGATGACTTTGCAATAGTAGATTGCTTTTTTGATGACCAAGAGACAAGATTGTTTCCCAAGTGTATAATGTACGCACCCATTGATTTTCTGTCAATAACATCACCCGCCCAATCAGAGTCACAAAAAGAATAGAGAGACATGTCTACGTTGCGATGAAGATGAAAACCATAAGAGAGTGAGCCTTTAAGATACCGAAGAAGGCGTTTGACAGCTTGCATGTGTGGAGCAAGGGGAGCCTGCATGTATTGAGATAGTCGGTTTACCAAAAAGGAGATCATATCAGGCCGAGTCAGGGAGAGGTATTGAAGTGAGCCAATGATATGACAATACTCAGTGTCATCACAGGATGCCAAGTCAGAACCGGGAGAGAGTTCATAAGAGGTGGACATGGGAGTTGATACAGGCTTCGAATCATGCATTGAAGTGGACATAAGAAGGTCACACATGTAGTGTTGTTGAGATATAAATATACCTTCTTTACTTGGTGTTAATTCCATGCCGAGGAAATGATGAGGTGTTCCCAAGTCCTTCAGAGAGAATTTGTCTGCCACAGCATGTAACACCTTAACTCGCTAATTACGCTTAAGTTGTAATTAACTTGCTAATTGTTACTTAGGAAAAACCATACGTTTTTTTTTTCTTAGACATACGAAGGAGAAAAGAAAGAATAAAGCAATAGGATAATGAAACACAAATCAAAGAGCCATAGGGATAATCATAAAGGGAGATGAATAACAACAATAGTAGTATCTGAAGCTGGCAGGCAAAGCTGCAACATATGTCTGGGGTGAAATAGATAGTACAGTCGTCCACAATGAAAAGGTACAAATGTCTCAAAGGGGAATCAACAACAAAGACGGATAATAAACTAAAATGGAGAAGTCGTAGGTGCACGCGCAGTTCCACAAGCCAGATGTCTGTCAAGTCTCATCTCTATATACCGGTACCCCTTCAAGAAAGTCTTCCTCATGGTCGATGATTGCGTCCCATCTCACGTCTGCCCGGAAGTCGAGAAAGGAAAGAAAGAGTCGACCATAGATGGTTCTGCACCGTGAGCATACGAGGATAAAGAAATCACAGTCAAGTCTTGCAGAGAAGTCTCGATCTTCATGAGATGCCGACGAGATTATCACCGTGCACGCGTCTGGCGTGTGCCCATCAAAAGTACGATCACATGCGGTTTGCGGCGGCTGCTCCATCGTCATCTAGAATTGAGGCAATAAGAGAAAAAGGGATGAGATACGAATATCTCAGCGAGTTGTTTCGGGCACTCGGACTACGTACCCATGCGTCAATTCTAGCCATTCGAAGCAATATCTCGGGTTTTTCTAAAACAAGCTTTCACATAAAAGATCGAGCTATTGTTTCGAATGGTCAAACATCTTACTTGTCCGATCTAGGGGAACCTAGTTGTCTTTTCTATGTTCTCGCGAACCTAGCAACCTACGCAGTATCTGAACATGCGTTGCGTTCGACGAAACTCCCATAGGCCGTACTATGAAGAACCTTGGTCCACTCCGCACTTAAGAGCCTCTTCGTTTCCCACTACTAGAGATTAGCCTTTTTCAATTTCATAAATCAACAACCCTTCCGGGCCAACCCAAATACATCCTACTTCTAGGTAGCCAAATAAAAAGAAACCCCACCGGCCGTACCCAAATTCATCCTTACATCTAGGTACCCGGCGGCTTTTGATACCCGTGTCACCCTTCACCTAGGTATCCACCCGACAGGACTATGTGTCCCAATGCCAAAAACTGCATCTCACCACATAGGCCTCCCTATCCCGTGAGAATGCCCACCGTTCGGCTCCTCGAACGGCTGGATCTAGGCTAATCAATAGTTTCGTTCGACGGCTATATATGCAAATAAAACAAATCACAAGTCTCAATCATTACTCTCATTCATCATCACTTTTCACAATCAATAACACACCAATTGTATCATCATCAGTGGAATAAAATCAACACAATATAATCAACATTATTTCACACCTTCTCAATCATCATATCAACAACATATACATACAATATGCATTCTGATTTCATAGATTATCAATCATCCAACAAATCCACTCAAGCATACTCATCATCAAAATTCACTAATTTCACATAATATGACTTTGCATGGTTCATACTTATCATTATCAAGTCTCAACAATATTTAATCACAATATATCATATAAAACATCATATTAAAGCAAGCATAATTATCTCAAAAATTCATAATAACATGTACATATCATCCATATTCACAATCACAAATATTGCAAATCATCACATGTTATAATATGGTCATTATCTCATTTTTATGTCAAAAAGGGTATTTTGGTAAATATCAATATATCATATATTTATTTTCATCTTTCCAGAAACTTAAAATCATTAAAACCCATTAAAATCATCAAAATAAAAAACAAGAACATTTCCTTGGGATTTCTGGGCATAGTCGCTAGCGAGCATAACGCAACCTCTAGCGCCTGCTTCGTTCATGGTCTCTCGCTAGCGAGGGCAATGTGGCCGCTAGCGAGCTCTTTAGAAACTTCAAGAACAGATCAAGCTTCTGAACTTAAAATGCTTCATCCAAGCATTTTCAAAGGTTACAAGTTGTAAATATGGAACATACAAGTTTCTGAAAACACAAAGAACACATTTCAATCGGTCCATGCATGTTAAAATGAGAGATCCATGAAAAGAGGTATTTTCATGCAAAAGATGATGGAGTTTCTAAAGGTGGTCGCTAGCGAGCTCTTCACTGTCGCTGACGACGGGGTGGTCGCTAGAGCGTGGAAGTTGGCCGCTAGCGCGCGATTGCCGACAGAAACCAAGTTTCTGCAGAATCGTGTTCTAGCTTCCAAATCTTGTTTTAATCAATTTTCACTTATTCTTTTCCATAAAAAATCATTTATATACATATATATGAACTTTTAATCGGTAGAATACATTAATATAGTGTTTAAATCATTAAAATGCTTGCATGCAAAGAATATGTTCATGCATGTTCAAAAATGTGATTTTTCTCAAATGCATGTATATGATTCTGATGTAAGGCTTCATGTATCACGAAATATAGATTATAATGCATGCAAAAACATATTTAAACATGGCATGCTCAGATCAAAAGGATAGACTCAAAGATGGTTAAACAACTCACTCAAAAGTGGTGTTCTTGAGCTTTTACGGGTCCTTTGAAGATAGATTCGGTTCTGGAGCTCCTAGGCCGAGTTGCTCCACTTGAGAATGACCAAGAGAGGATGAGAAGGATTCTGGTTATGTGGAGGTGATATCAGAACCAATGGTGGTGAGGTTAGAGGTGCAATAGTGGTCTAGGATGGTGTTTTATGTTCTTGAGTGTGTGTATGAACTTTGAATGTTCTTGAAAGTGTACGAAGGAGGATGAGAGCTCTGTAAAAATGAGAGGAGAGTTCAGAAGAGGAAAGCCACAAAAATGAGAGGGCTTGAGTGATTAAAGGGAGTCTTGGAGTGTTGGAGGAAGAGTGTGATGATGGTGGGTGGTGCATGCACCCAATGAGAGGAGTTTGAGTGCCTTGATGGGTTCTGATGTGTAAGGTCTGAAGAGGGAGTGTGGTGCACGAAATGGTAAGGTTTAGGGGGTGTTTTATCTTAATCAAATAGGCTTAGAGGTGTTAGAATATAATTAGAACCATTTAGGGGTAATGGTAGTACCATACAGTGATTATGGAGTGTAGTATGGCTCTAATTAGGGCTGATGTGTATTAATATAATGGGAGGCTGATATATGCACGAAATTAAGAGGAATTTATGGTCTTAAATCAGTTCTAAATGATCCATGTGGAAGCTTGTTGCACATGGTGCAGTGATGGTTCAAAGAGGTGATTTGGAGAAGTAGTTTTTGATGATGTGTCATGCATGCAATGGATGAGGTGGATAATGGTGGGGCCATGGCAGCAAGATTTAAGGGATGAGGTGGTGATGTGGAGGCTTGCATGTAGGTTCCTAATGAAGTGGATAAAGGTGTCATCATGAGCTTAAATTATAATAGATTAATCTAGACAAAATGAATTAATTTATGTGTATGTGTATGTATATGTGGCCACAGTTTCTAGAGGGAAATAATGTGGAGGGATTTTATTTAAATTTTGTACATCTAGGATAATTAAATAATGAATGATCTCTAAGGTTTTGTCATGTTACTTGTAGGATGGTCAAGAGGTGCCAAGTGGCGATCAAAGACTAGTTGTGGGCCATAGTTAAAATTGTTGTCATAGGTGGAATAGAATAATATTTTTCTCATGTGGTGGTAGGTGGAATGATTACTAAATAAGAGGTGGGGCCCTCAAATTCTATTGGTCCAAGGGGAAAATATGGAAATCACTTACCAATTTAAGAGAAGCCTTATGATCTTGCATGCACATGCACATTTTTCATACACGTAAAATAGTAGTAAAATATTCAAATACTAATTTATGCATTTAATAAAATAATCCTTTTAAATATAATAAATCATGAGTCATGCAACCTTAGTATCATAAATCCTCTAAGTTCATCCACATAGATACCTAACATCCACATAAGCATATACACACAAGCACACATCCAAATAAGCACATAGCTTCAAATCATCCACACAAACATATAGCTAATCATAATCAAATCTACCACAATCAAATAGCTATAGAGATACGGATGTCACACAGCACGCTTGAAGTGTGAGAGGAAATTGTTGTAGTTGCCAATGAGGAGTAAGTCATCCACATACACAAGGAAATAAGTTGTGATCCTATTCTTACTATAGACAAAGATAGACATATCAGTGCGTGTACTAGAAAACCCAAATGAGTGAAGGAAGTCTCATAAAGCATGCTACCACGCACGAGGTTCTTGTTTGAGCCCGTATAAGGTTTTGTGAAGTTTGCAAGCATGTGTAGGAAATTGAGGATGGATGAAGCCTTGTGGTTGGGACATGTAGATGTCTTCAGAGATGCTCCCATGAAGGAAGATGTTATTAACGTCCATTTGACAAAGTGACAAACCCTTAGATAAAGCGAGACACAAAACCACTTTTATTGTTTGAGGTTTAACAACTGGGCTGAAGGTGTCAGTGTAGTCGATACCTGGTCATTGATGAAATCCTTTAGCCACCAAGCAAGCTTTGTGTCTAGCGATGGAACCATCGGGATTCCGTTTGAGCCGAAAGACCCATTTGTTACCAATTATATTAAGGTGAAGCTGCATCGGTACAAAGGACCAGATGCCATTTTTTAGCAGTGCATTAAACTCATCGGACATGGTTTGACACCATTCAGGGTGTTTTGAAGCCTGTGAGTAGCATGAGGGTTCAGTGGGCTCTAACAGAGGGAACTTCGACACCATGTTGATCCTCTTTGGTTTGAAGATTCCATATTGGGTGCAAGTGACCATTGGGGTGCGACGGATGGGCTCGGTCAAGGATACTTGGCGGCACCACTACAGGGTACAGAGATAAGGACATGGGTGTGTCGGGTGGGGAGGGAATGGTGTCGATAGTAGGTCGGGTCTCAGGTATAGGTGAGGAGGGCAGGCTATGGGTGCTGTTGATTGTGGTTTGGTCGATGGTGGAGTCTTGTGGCCATTGATTTGGGCTGTGATGGTGGGATCATGTGGTGTGGTGTGGGGAGTGTTGGTTGTGGGTGTGTAACACCCGCTACTAGGGGGTGTCCGTGCGAAGAACTCTATCCCTACGAACACGCTACTAAACATAACATATAGGCTAGACAATATAGAATCATGGTCATAATATAAATAATCTGATATAATATAACTGTATAATATCTGAAAGGGATACAATAGATCATCTTAAAACATAATACTAGTCTGCGCACTGAAACATAACATAACTGATATAGGAATCATGCCTCTAAATTGTGGAGAAAAACTAATACATGATAGATCTGATTGTAAAACATAAACTAAACATAAACTATCAAGTTGACTAGACTCCACGGAAGATTCGAAGCTCACCAAGAAAAGCAACTGCAACCGACCTCTACGGGATCAACGGTCGCTCATCTGCCTCCTGATCATACTTTGAAACAAAATTGTGGTGGAATGAGTCGCAAGCTCAGTGATGGGGTATCATGCTTGTATGAAACACATAAAACATGTTATCAAACACATATACGTTGTCCTATCAACATAGTTGCGCTTCTCTGACGACGGACGCGTATTGCCAGATGTATCTGCACTATAGCCCCCATGCTAAACTTCGGATGTGGCCATAATGACGGAACATGAGCCGCCCTGCTATAACTGTAATTTGTGACTCGCTACCACTCGGGTGTGGCCATAATGACGGAACACGAGCCGCCCTGCTATAACTGTAATTTGTGACTCGCTACCACTCGAGTGCGGCCATAATGACGGAACACGAGCTGCCCTGTTGGACTTCTGCAACCACTCGGATGAGGCCAGTCGTAAATTGTATCTGTACCTGGGGTGGGACTCAAGGCGCTACGTTATAACATGTCACGGCTAAACTCGACCCGGAGCTACATCCGGGCTATAACGTAAAATACATGCTACGACGATTTCGCAAACTACGTAGACAATCATCAAACAATTCTACAAGCATTTTACTAATACCATACATATTGTCATATTGATCATATCTCATGGGATTCTATCATGTTCTATAGCATAGCATATCATAGAATAATTCATCCTAGCACATAAGGATAATCGTAAAGCATAACATAAATACAAAGGGATCTCGAAGTCATCCAATCATTCTTGGCATGCTATCTATTAAGGAATCTTATCTATCTGAGCACATTATCTATTAAGACTTGTTATCCTCTAGGGCACGTTTTCTGCTAAGGTATATTACTTATCTGGTCGTATCATCTACTATGGCGTATTATCTTACTAAGACATGTTATTTATCTAAGACGTGTCATCTTATTGGGGCATATTATCTTACTAGGTCACGTTATCCTACTAAGTTATGTTATCTTACTAGGTCACGTTATCTTACTAAGTTATGATATTTTACCAGGTTATGCTATCTTACTAATGTTATCTTACTAGGTCCTATTATCTTACTAGGTTATGTTATTTTACTAGGTCATATTATATCTTACTAAGTGATGTTATCTTACTAATTCATATTATCTTACTAGGTTATGTTCTCTTACTAAGTCATATTATCTTAGCATGTAATTTATCTAAGCATATTATCTACCTACCATGCTTTCTACCTATAAGTATGTTATCTACTAAGGCATATTATCTACTAAGGCATATTCTCTAACTATGACATGTTATCTAACTACGACATGTTATCTGACTAAGTATATTATTTAACTATGACATGTTATCTACCTAAGCATCTTATCTACCTAAGCATGTTATCTACCTAAACATACAAACATAAACATAAACGAATAATCAAACATAAATGCTACTATGTGGCAGCACATGGCATATCCATCCTAAAACCTCCACTCACTTGGAAAGTCCTGAGCCTGGAAGGTACCGCTAGCTCCGACTCCAGCTATCGGCACATCGTTTGCACCTGGCGTGCAAAAGACCCATCAGGATTGCATAAAAGAAAAACCAAAACTTGAACTAGGCTGCATATTGCGTCTTCGCTAGCGAGCTACACTTGCACGCTAGCGACAACTAGCTCGCTAGCGGGCTCCTCTGGCTCGCTAGCGACTAGCATGCTGACAGGGACAAAAACGTTTTTTACTCATCATCGGGAACTTGTTCGGACCGAGATATCCCCAAGGTGTCGGACTCACACTCCACTAGAGTTCCTCTTAATATTAAGGACGTCCAAAGCACTGTTCTGATAAGGCGGGAGTATGGGGTATAAGGGAAAATCTAACATGACAACTCATATATATATATATATATAGGGTAAGGGGGAAAAGCTGACACTCCATTCTGAGCGATGTGGAACTTCGCTCTAATCGCTAGCGACCGGCCACCTTGCTTCGCTTGATTTAGTTTGACTAGTAGTGAATGTACCAATTGGAGACTTTCAAATTTTAATTAATCAATTTTTCTCTCACAATACTAGTCAAGAGTATAAGAATTCAGTCTTTCTTGAAAATTCTGACTTAAATGGTAAGGATTTTTATTGACAAAATGGTACATAGTTGTAGAAATGGTTTACATAGAACAAACTTCAAATATAATATAGACTTGCAAAAAGAATGTTTCACGTGTCCATTTCTTTGAACCTTATAGTTTCTGATCCAACTGCACGAAAATATCCAATGCCATATATGTCAAATTAAAATATCGTCATCACTATTTTGTTGAAAAGTCTTTTCTGAACTATGTCTACACCCATATTTATTTTTCAATGTTTGACGTACAACAGAAATACGTTCAACTTGTATTCAATGTGTATTATTCATGTTACAAGATGTGTACGTGCTATACGTATATGTGCTATACGTATATGTGCTATACGTATAGCACACATCCTGTAACGTGGATAGCACACGTTGAATACAAGTTGGACGTATTTATGTTGTAACTAAAAAATTATTGCATAACATTTTTGAGCTAAAAAAGTTCTGTACAAATAACTTTTCTTTACAAATAGGCTTTAAACTTCTCAAAAGTGTCACTCTACAACCAACACCCACATCATCATTATTGTTGAGAAGCCTTTTCCCACATTAAGCTATGGCCGAAACCCCTAATAATTTCTTATCTCATCTTCAAGCCTTTTGGCCTTCTTCGATTACTATTATTTCTGGCTTTATGATTATTTTGAAATTCCTTAGATCTATTTTTCTTCATAAATCTAAAAAGCCCAAACTTCCTCCAAGTCCCAAACCATGGCCTATAGTTGGTCAACTTCCCGAAATGCTAGCAAACAAGCCAGCATTTAAGTGGATACACAAGCTTATGAAAGACATGAATACTGAAATTGCATGCATCCGCATAGGAAATGTCCATGTAATTCCAGTGACATGTCCCAAAATTGCTCTTGAATTCTTAAGAAAACATGATGCAACTTTTGCTTCAAGACCAATAAGCATATCCACTCAAATGGTTAGTAAAGGGTATTTGACTACCGCACTTGTACCCTTTGGGGAACAATGGAAGAAAATGAAGAGAGTCTTGGTCAATGAATTGGTGTCACCCAAGAGGCATCAATGGCTTCAAGACAAAAGGAATGAAGAAGCTAACAACCTTATGTTTTATGTATACAATAAATGCAAAAATGTGAAGAATATTAATAGTGGTGGCCTTGTGAATGTGAGGGATGTTGCAAGACATTATTGTGGCAATGTGATTAGGAAAATGATTTTTAACAAAAGGTACTTTGGAGATCAAGGTATGAAAGATGGAGGGCCAGGATTTGAGGAAGTGGAATATGTTGATGGTGTTTTCACATTGCTTAAGTATATTTATGCTTTTTGTGTCTCTGATTATATGCCATGGTTGAGGGGACTTGACTTGGATGGCCATGAGAGGAAGTTGAAGAAGACTATGAGGATTGTGAACAAGTATCATGATCCACTCATTGAAGAGAGGATCAAACAATGGAATGATGGATCAAAGAGTGAAGTAGAGGACTTGCTTGATGTTCTTATCTCACTAAAAGATGCCAACAATAATCCTTTACTAACATCCAAGGAAATCAAAGCCCAAATTATAGTAATTCTCCACTTCATCCCTTCCTCTTTTTTATTTTGTTTATTTTTATGTTTTTAAATTTTTTCCTTTAGAATTTTAATTTTACAATAATACTATATGCACAATGAAAAACCAGTCAATGTAAACAATGAGTCCATTTTGGTTTTTGTTTGAGCCCAAATAATCATTAAAATTGTAATGGGCTGAGTAATTGTGGCCCAAAATCTCATTTATTGGCTAATTTTGACTGATTTTTTATTGTGCATTTAGCATCACTCACAATTTTAATTTGATGCGTCAATAGTGTATATATATCATATCAATAAAAAAATTTAACTTTCAGTCTACTATTTAAAAATCATGCATATATAATAAGGAGAAACTACAGTGTGCACTAAGAATAATAAGAAGTTTTTTCTCAATCACATTTTATTTAGACCTTACACGAGTTTTGTAATGTAAATTCTCTTTTTTATTTTTTTTCATATTTAATAGTTAAAATTATTTAGAGCAAGAGAAAGTGCTTAATTGCTCCAAGAGCACACAAAAAATAATTATATATAAGAGAATTAGATTTGATAGAAAATGCATTCAAATTTACTTTTTTCAGTTAAAAATAATGTCAATACGTAGTCTGTACCCACTTGAATTTCCTGATGATTATTACCGAAGCTTCTGTGATGTAAAAAATTAATGTTTTTGTTTTTTTTTTAAGTGAAATTTAGCTTGAATTCTAAATTATTGACTAGTTCATTCATATTAAAAAAGATATTAATTCAAAATCATTTGCATGTGTATATAGAATTTATGTAAACATTGTACTGTCGCAGGAATAAAACAACGACAGTTCTAAAACAACAGTTATAGAAATACTTTTTATTATTAGAATTAGAAGTTATTAAATTTTTTTGGATAGAATATATATATAAGTAATTTTATGGATAAAATTATAATTGAAAACATAAAAAACATATCTTAAAAATGATATATATTAGGATAAAAAGCATTTTTGTACACTTAATTAATAACTTTTTGTATAAAATAAATTTTCATCTCAATTTATGTATAACCAAAAATAATATAATGTACTAATTAAATACAATTTGATCTATAAATAACTAAATTTATATAATAATTTTTTTAACATATTAAATATTGATCTCATAATAATTAAGTTAATATATATATATATATCCTAATCATTAATTATTTATGTATAACTAAATGTTTTTTTTTATTTTATAAAATTTGTGAGGACAAATTTGAAACTAAATATTATTCTGTCTTCTAATGTTATTATCATATTATGTGAGAAACATTTCTTTAACTGTTTCTTAAAAAAAAATGGAAAATATGATTATTTAAAAAATTTATTTCTCTTAAATTGTACAAACAAGCATATATACAACCAAATTACAGAATCACTTTCTTAAAAAATATATATATATATATATATATATATATATTTTTTTTTTGACCCATAAGTTTATCCAAATTAAACGAGATCGTTTAATTATCATCAATTATAATTAACTTTTCACTCATTTTCAATTAACTTAATAAGGGATTATCTGAGTTAGTATAGATTGACCCTTGTAATAATTGTAATAATGTATATGTAAATGTTTGGGGAATAACATTTTTCTAGCCAAAACAATCAACAAAATTCATTTTAACATTTTTTGTCCAAATAACATTATTAACCATGTGTATTTTTTTGAATGGACTGTATGATTTAGGTCCAATTCCCTATTATTGACTGTTTTGGCTGATTTTTTGTTGTGTAGGAATTGTCAATGGCAGCAATGGACAATCCATCAAATGCATTTGAATGGGCACTTGCGGAAATGATTAATCAACCTGAATTACTTCAACAAGCCATCGAAGAATTGGACAATGTGGTAGGAAGAGAGAGACTAGTCCAAGAATCAGACATTCCTAAGCTCAATTTTGTGAAAGCTTGTGCAAGAGAAGCTTTTCGCCTTCACCCTATTGTAACTTTCAATGTTCCTCATGTCTCCATGAAAGACACAATAGTTGGCAATTACTTAATCCCAAAGGGTAGCCATGTATTGCTAAGTAGACAAGGGCTTGGGAGAAACCCAAAAGTGTGGGACGAACCAAACAAGTTCAAACCACAGCGTCACCTCAAGAGTGGTAGTGAAGATATTGTGCTGACTGAGCCAGATTTGAGATTCATATCATTCAGCACAGGAAGGCGTAGTTGTCCTGGAGTGGCTCTTGGGACCACAATGACTGTGATATTGTTTGCTAGGTTGCTTCACGGCTTCACTTGGAATGTACCTCCCAATGTATCAAGTATTAATCTTGCCGAGTCTAATGATGATTTGCTTCTTGCTAAACCACTCATAGCCATGGCAAAGCCAAGACTATCGCCAAACTTGTATCAAGTGACCACTAATCTCTGAGGTTCAAACTTCCATGTATATGGATAAATCTTTATCAAAAGTTCCTTTTTATATACAATATCTAAATAAAAATAGGCTCAAATTTATGGAAGGGAATAAGGTGATTATACAATAATAATAATATTTGACGTACAACAGAAATACGTCCAACTTATGTTCAATTTCTGCTATTCATGTTACCTCATGTGTGCTATATGTATATGTGTTATACGTATAGCACACATCCTGTAAGCATTATGGTGATTATATGGGCCTAAAAAAATGATGTTTGTACGTCGATTGATGTACATATTCAAAATTAATGAGAAGGTGACACTCTAATAAAAAAAATAAGTGATAAAAATAGTAGAATTCATATTCTATAAATATATAACGTTTAGATGTGTTAAAATATTGAATATACAAATATAGTATTACTTGACATATGTTATGCTGCAACTACTTGAATAGTTTGGAATGTAATGGTATAATTATTGTAATATGGCTAAACATTTATGGATGTTTTTTTAATAAATAAAAATTTTAAAATAAATAATATTAATATAAAATATAATTATTATATAAATTATATTAAAATATGAAAAAAAATTATCATCTATTAATTTAGTTAATAATTATCTATGACAATCACGATTTTTTTATTTTTATATATTCATATCGTAAAATAGTTTTATATTGTTAAGTAATAGAATTTCATTAAAGTACAAGAAAATACTTCATTAGACCACCATTGTAAAATGTGGTCTTTGATAGTAATAAGTGTAATATTTAATAAAATATCATAGTTTTCAACTTTAGATTACGTTTATCATCGTATCTCCCAGCCCAATAATAAGCCTAGGAAAAATCTACCGCGGATCTAAGTTTCACCTAAGGGTCCGCTACTAGGAATAGGTTGTTGCATAACATTAGACGAGTAAGTGTTAAAAATGTCAAAATGGGTTGACATTCTCATTTAGCTAGGCCCGTCTCACCAAAAGCGAGGCGAGGTGATGGGCCGCTCGCCAAAATTGACGATCCCAAAATTCCAGCCCAACCTATTTTATGACGGGCTGATGGGCGCTAGCCAATTTTTTTACGGTCCCAAAATCACAGCCCAAGCCGGTGTCGAGCTTATCTTGCCTTGCGTCGGGTTGTAAGATCCGTACCCAGGTCTGATCTTTGACCCATTCACGTTGGGCCATCCTATTCTTATTGGGCCTTGGTCTGGACACTACGTCCCTCGATGTGGCGTCCGAGGTCCGACCTTGGGGCCTTAAACGGGTTCCTTTGTTGTTCTTGATTTGAGCCGTCCTTTTGGACCGTAGTTGGGGGGTTCCGAACTGGGGCGTCGAATTTGGCCGCAATCCGAGTGAGGTGTGAACATTAAAATATTTAACTTTTTAAAAAAAAAATATTAAATAAACTTTTAAGAGCTAATTCTATAAATTAAAACAAGTATTTATATTATTGTATTTTTAAATAATAAATACTTTTTTTTAAAATTATTTATTTTTTAAGTTTTTATATAAGAACTTTTTTTAACATTTAATTAAACTCCTTTTCAAAACAGACCTTTAGTCACTGTTGAATGATATATTTCGTGCAATTGTAGGTCCATTTGATATGCGGATATCAAATGTTTATGTAAGAGCATTTTATGGCCATTCAATGTAGATAACCACATAATTCATAATTCGGACTGTATGCAAGCCTGATTTTAATAATTTAGAGTAGTGTTTATTTTCATTGAACACTAGAATTAAGAGAATAATGGAATTAGTGTTGTAAGATTGATATAATGACTCTAAAATTAATTTCAATTACATATGCATATATCTTTATCTTCCTTACAACATAAAGTGACTTCAAAACTATAGTAAATAAAATATTGACAATTTTATTCATTGAATCACTATGACTTTATTCAATCTTTATTATGATCCATATATCAAACATTTAATAGAATCATTTTTATAACCGACTACTCATTGACTTAAGTGAAAATAAAACAAACACGGGATGTATTTGCACATATAAAGCCACGTTTTTTTTGTTTTTTTTTTATTTTTAATATTAATTATATTATAAAATTATTTGTGCTACTCTACCCAATCATTCATGCAAAATAAAGTTCGTAATTCAATTCTAATATAAACATTCACGTGATAGAAAGTATTGAAATATAAAATCATTCATTCATGTTGATTGAGCTAGATTTGAGGAACATATTAGCAAGAGGTAGGGTGCAAATGCCATCATTTCATTAAGTGACGTGCTTTGGATCACACAAGGACTACAGTGAAATGTCACTTTGATGCTTTATATTTGATGTGTGAGTTATTTTGGTCTACCGGCCACTTTATATATGATCAATTTAATTAATTTTTCACTTTTTAAAATTAATAAATTATTGGTCTCTCAAATTTGAAATCGTAAATTGGTCCTTTATTTTTCAAAGTTAGCATCTCTTTTTGTCCATTTTTACCTTATGAGAGAGACTAATTATTTGATTATATTTTATAGGAAAAAAATATTTTACCTCCCTGGATGTTTGGGTCGTTGCAATTTAGCCCCTGAACTTTCAAAACGGGCAATACGGTACCCTGTATGTTTTAAAACATGCAATTTACCCCATCCGTCACATCTCCATCTATTTCTCCGTTAAATGGTCATGTGCAGTGCACATGTCATTTATTAAATTACTAAAATACCATTTTTTTTACGTGGAAAAAAGCACTTTACCCCCTGAATGTTTGGGTCGTTGCAATTTAGCCCCTGAACTTTCAAAAATGGGCAATACAGTTCCCTGTATGATTTGACGGAGAAATGACATGTGCACTGCACATGACCATTTAACGGAGAAATGGATGGAGATGTGACAGATGAGGTAAATTGCACGTTTTAAAACATACAGGGTATCATATTGTCCGTTTTGAAAGTTCATGGGCTAAATTGCAACGACCCAAATATACAGGGAGGTAAAATGTTTTTTTCCCTATTTTATAAAGTGAATGACCAATTTAATTATTTTAAAAAGTGAGGGATCAAAATTATTCATAATTTATAAATTGAGAACCAATTTAGTCATTTTAAAAAAGTAAGTGATCAAAATAACTAACAAATATAAAATGAATAATCAAAATGATAATATTGTACTCCAAGGATTATGATAATTGTATGCTCCTTGATGAGCTAGCCACATATAGTGGTAGAAGCAAAGCCATAAGCAGAGCTAGCTATGCTATAATTAAGTGATTAATAGTTAGTTGGACAAATAATTTATTTAAATTTTTATATAGAAATAATTTATAAATAAATTATTTTATATTTTAATATATAGTAAAAATATTAATGTTAAATATTTTTAAAAATATTTATTTATATTAAAATATTAATGTTAAATGACTTGTTAAAAAATATTATAATAATTTCTTGAAAAATATTACAAATTTATAACTTTTAATTTTCAAAAATTTAAAAAAATCACATATACACCTCCCCAAAATGGTCCTAATTCCTAGATCTATTTTAATAGAGGCATGCACCCTTGTTATAAGAGGTTGCTATCTGTTCACATCTCGGATTGTGGCCCAATCCGGCGGCCCAATTCAAGACTTCAGTAACGACCCCAAAGAAGGCCCAAGGTCGGACCTCGGACCCCGCGATGGGCGAGTCCAGATCGAGGCCCATTAAACCCTCAAGGCCCAATAACCATCGGAGGCCCAAAGGACTTGGATCCGGAGCAGGATCCGGGAACCGGCCCGAGACCCGACCCAAGGTCGGATAAGATTGAGCCCCCGATTAGGGCGGCGATCGGAAGCGAGCGGATAACGACGCCGAGAAATCCGGAGCCACGATCGACACTACGCGGGACGCCTCAACGCGCCACAGAAAGCGGGAAGGCCGTTACCCCGAGTCGTGCGGCGTGAGCGGCGCGGAAATGGCTCCAAACCCCCTCTATAAATAGGGTGTCCCATCATAGTATCAGGTACGCTTTCAGTTGAGTTCTCACGCTTATACTGATACTGACTTAAGCTTCGGAGTCCTTTCAGGGAAAACACCCCAAGCGCCTTGGAGAACTGCTGTGCGAGGAGTCAGATTCCGGCGACAGTTCATACCTCGGTCAAAGGTACGGAACATTGGCGCCGTTGCCGGGGACCCACCACAGCACTTTTTCGAGGTCGGTTTACCTTCTAAGGGACCGAAGCAAACACCTGAAACTGGCTAGAACAAAGACCACCGCCCGCCTCGTCCACCCAAAAGCAACAGGAGAACCGATGGAAGGAGCGCAGGACGGGCATTGCGAAACGATCCACGGGGCCGACCAGTCTCAACCTCAGCCCCCCCGAGCCAGAATGAACTGAACCTCGGAGGAGCAGGGGAGCTGAAGCTGAACAGCAGCCCAACACGGCTGCTGAAAATAATGGAGTCGGACCCTCTGTTGAACCCGATGTGCGCCAGACGATGCAGCTCATCCGGGATCAACAGGAGAGGCTCCGACTGCTGGAGCAAGAAATGGTGAAGCGACTTCCTCTGGAGGACCAACTCCGGAGGGAGGAACGCCGAAACCAGAAGGTGGAGGAAAAGCTTCTCCACGAACGGGAAAAGGTCAAGGACCTAGCCCACCGCCTCCGAAAGCTCGAGCTAGAGCAGAAAGGCCCGACCAGAAAAGGTCGAAACGAGCACTCTCGGGAGAAAAAGCAGGAGCGACCGAGGTCTGACGAGCAACGTCGGCATCGGGAACGCGATGATCGCCAAGAACGATCGAGGAGATCCCGAGAAAGAGAAAGGGACATGCAGTCTCAGAATTACAACGAAGATCGCGAACGCTCCTTTACCTACACCGAGTACCGAAGTACGGGCGGCGGAAAGGGGGGAGGGTTCACGTTCAAGGCTGAAGGGCCGCTGGCCCCACACATCCTTAGATACAAGATGCCCCAGGGTCGGACCCCACCAGGACTCAAATACGATGGGACCACCGATCCCGAGGAGCATCTCGAGGCATTTAAGTCCAGGATGGACTACGACGGAGCTGAAGACGAGGAACGATGCCGAGCGTTCCCAATTACTTTGTTGAAGACGGCATTGAAGTGGTATAACCGTCTTCCGTCAAAGTCTATCAACTGCTTCGCCGACCTCGCCGCTCAATTCCTGGCTCATTTCACGACCAGGAAAACAAAGCCGAGGTCAGCTGTGAGCCTCATGAATATCAAGCAGAAGCAGGGGGAGACGCTGAGAGCCTATTTTGAAAGGTTCAATGCTGAGGCACTCCTAGTAAGGGATTTGCATGTCTCCAATGCAATTACCCTCCTAATCAACGGACTCCGCTGGTCTCCGTTTGCCGAGTCCCTCTCCAGGTCGGAGCCAACGACCATGGAGGAGATCCAGGACAGAGCGGCCGAGTTCATCAGGGCCGAAGAGGCCATGATGGCCAAAATGGAAAGAGAATCGGCGGAAGACAGGAATGAGGAAAGAAAGTCAGAAAGATCCCGACCTCAGAAGCCTAGGGAGGAAAGACAGAGATCAGAGAAGCATGATCGGGCCCCCACAAGGGGAAAATTCTCCGACTACACCCCCCTGTCACGATCAATTGGGGAGGTGTACAAGGAGATTCAGCAGACTGAGCGGTTGCCCAGACCCAGACCGGTAAGAACGAGGGCGAACACGAACCGAGGTCTGTACTGCAGCTATCATGAGCAACACGGGCATCGGACGGAGGACTGTTACGACCTCCGAGATGCTATTGAGGAACTGATCCGTGCTGGTAAGCTCGCGAAGTACGTAGCTGAACAGAGGGGCCCGAAGAGAAAAAGGGAAAAAAGCCCTGAGGATGAAGGGCGGAACCCGAGAAACAAGAGAAACAAGCCGGAAGATGAGGCAGAGCCCGAAAACAGCTCCGAGGTGGTAAAGACGATTCACACCATCGCAGGAGGTTTTGCGGGAGGTGGAGCTAGTGCCGCAGCAAGAAGAAGGGCGCTCAATGAAATATTGAGCGTAGGCAAAAAGGAATCGGCATCGAAGGCGCAGAAAAAATCCCCGGTGCCGATCACCTTCTCTGAGGAAGATAACCCCGGGGTAGTTGCTGACTACGCGGACCCCTTGGTGGTGTCGGTCATGGCCAGAAACATGGAGATCCGAAGGGTCTTGATCGACACGGGGAGCTCCGCCGAGCTGTTAACAAGGAGAGTGTTCGACGAGATGGGCCTAAAGGACTCCGACCTAAAGGCCTATGACGAAGATCTCGTGGGATTCTCGGGGTACGATGTAATCAAGCCAGACGGTTACATCACCCTATACCTCACAATGGGCACCAAGCCATTAGTGAGAACGGTGGAGGTAGATTTCATAGTGGCGATGATTAATTCCGCCTACAACATGATCATGGGGAGGCCCACGCTGTGCAAACTCGGGGCAGTAGTGTCAGTACCCCACTTAGTCATGAAATTCCCTACCGAGGATGGCAAGGTCGTCACGGTGAAGGGGTGCCAGGTGACAGCTCGGAAGTGCTACATCAATAGCCTGAAGGTCACGGAAAGGACCAAGGGTGAGGGGGGAGAGAAAAAAGAAAAAGAAACAGAAAAAACAGAAAAAGAAGAAAAAAAAGATAAAGAGGCCAAGAGTCGAGGTCAACAACGTTGAACTCGATGTTAGATCTCGAAACCCAGTGAGGCCGGAGCCAGAAGGCCAGCTGGAGGAGGTGCAGATCGGAGAAAGCCCCGAGAAAATTACTCGGATCAGCACTAACCTAAGTCCTATAGGTAAAGGGGCCCTGATCCAGTTTCTCAAGAAAAATGCCGACCTCTTCGCGTGGGAAGCAAAGGACATGCCCGAAATCAGCCCCGAGGTCATGTGTCATCAGTTGTCTGTGTACCCGGGCACCAAGCCGGTGCAACAGAAGAAGAGAAGAATGTCGGAAGAGAAGGCCCAAGAAGTGATCGAGCAAGTGGAAGCACTGCTCAAGGCCGGTTTCATCAGGGAGGTTCAGTACCCGACATGGCTTTCCAATGTCGTGTTGGTACCAAAAACAAACGGGAAGCTCAGGATGTGTGTAGACTACACTAACCTGAACAAGGCTTGCCCCAAAGACCCCTTCCCGCTACCGAGCATTGATAGCCTAGTGGATGTCGCGTCGGGATTCCGTTTTTTGTCTTTCATGGACGCATACTCGGGATATAATCAGATCCC